>JAUYWG010034067.1:0-19222 GCA_034779775.1 Enteromius afrohamiltoni
GGCGGAAATGTCAGTACTCCGGTGATGGTTCCCGCTGCCGCTGAGCGGAGAGGGCCACAGAGGAGCGATCTGTGACATTAATAATACAGATAATTGTACTGCAGTTACAATAGTAATCATAATGCAATCGTTTTATATATTTTAAGGGATTACTTTTTAACACAAATTACACGAAGAACATGTTTAAATAAAATATAGTTTATAACTCATATTATTGTTTAATAAATACTATTTTATAATATTGGCATACCTGATTTAGAAAAAAAAAAATATTGCCTTAGCCATTTTTTTGTGCTTTTATTGCAGGTTACATGCCTGTAGGTGGTGGTAAGGGACTAAGGGAATATCTTAATGGGTTAGTTATTAGACCATTCATTCAGTGCTGATTTATTCATTTGGTAAATTATGTGGCCCACCGAATTATATGACTCTAGTACCGAGAGTAGGTTAGGAACATTAAAAAAAAAACATGATTATTATAGTTATTCCATGATAACCACAAATTAACCATGGTTTTTGCTACAAAAAGAGCATTGTTTTAGCTCGGGTTATAGAAATAATAATCAACAAAGCAAAAAAAGTCAGGGGTTGGATCACAGAATTCAGAATTCAGTACAACATCGAAAAGACACAATGTTGTAAAGAAATAGATTGTTGGGGTTCTCAACTCTTGAGAGATCTTTCATGTAGAGTTTCGCTCTAACCTTCATCAAACACACCTGACTCTATCTTTCTATTAGGACAGGAGTGCCCTGACTCAGACCTGGAGAAGTTTTAATCCAACCTGCCACAAACTGGGGGAAATTATGCTTCACACTGGGTCATTTAAATAGGTGTACTGTATTATAGTTATAGCAAACACGATTTTACGAATCTCACACCTAACATACAGCATTATGGTCAGTTTACACTGTAGGGTCAGTATATTCATCCTGTTGGGATTCTGGCAGTGTGAATGAGCTTGTAGGTGTTTTGGGAGTAATATATAAATAAATGTTTAATGCTTAAGTGCAAAAAACATTCATATCCTAAATAAGACACATTCCATATTCGTGCAATTTTCGTGTTCATAATCATGATTAATACATGTGTTTCGAGCCGCACCTCTGTGGATCTCTCCAGACGTCAGCAGCGGGAACCTTCTCCCACTTACTAACGTTCCTACCTGGATTCTTTGACCCCACGCACCATTGATTCGCGCACAGGTGTTGGACATCACAAAGCCTATTTAAACGCTGTTCGGGCGCCATATGGATGTTAAGTCTTGATTTGCCCCGGCATCATTATTGAGCGTTTTTTCCCTGTTTATTCCCTGTTTTATTGCCTTCCCGAGTTTGATTTTTGACTGAGTTTGTTTTCCGATTCCCGCTGCCTGCCCTGACTATTCTGCCTGTTATTTGACCACGATTTTGGTGTGTTTTTGACCATTGCCTGCCTGACCTGGATATCAATAAAACGTTGCAAATGGATCCAAACGACTCCAGTGATTCGTCACAGAAGACTTCGGCGAATCCGGATCCAGCAACTATGCACCAAGTAGTTCAGGAAGTGAATCGGCAAACTTCGGAAGTGCCGACACACCGACAACAGCTAGAGAAGCTCACTTCACTGACCTCGGAGCTAGTGAGCTCCATTCAGGCCATTCTCACCATCGCCACCACCGCTCAAAGCAGACCTGTGGATCCTCCCGTTCCACCAGCCCCTCAACCTCCAGCACGTCTCTCACTTCATGAAAAATATGACAGTTCGCCGGGCAAGTGCAAGGGGTTTCTGCTTCAGTGTGAGATCTATATAAAGTCACACTCAATGTGTTTCACCGATGATGACACTAAAGTATCGCTTGTCTGCTCACTCCTCACCAGGAAAGCCCTCGAATGGGTAACAGCACTCTGGGAAGGGAGTCGCCTCGCCTTTCCATTATACCAGAGCTTTCTACGCCCATTCAGAGAGGTGTTTGACCACACCAGTGACGGAAAGAACGCACAGGCACAGCTACTGAACAGCTGCATCAGAGAGTGGTAGTCTTGAGAGACATAAGCGACCTGGTTCAGAGTTACTTTTCTGTACTGGACATCAGCAATCGGGCTGACCATCTGGCCACCCGGAGGCCAGCTCTGTTATTACCTTTTGTAGACAAGAGTGTTGTGAGAGCTTGATGGTCTGTTCGGAGTAAGAACTTTCTGCCCCACAGCCAGGTTCTCCACTTCTCTGCAGCCCAGACGCACACTAAAGCCTCCTTTTCTACAATTGAGTATTTCCTTTCGGCTTCTGACAGGCTTCGCGATGTGAATGCAACAGTCTGTTTTGTCCCTTGCTCTGTCATCTGTGTAAGGACTGCTCCCAAGCCGTAGTGTGAAGCATCTGTGGAAAGAATAGTACGCAGTCTGGGGTCAAACAGGGCTAAAGCAGAACTGTTTATGATCATGTGCTTTACTTTTTCATTGTCTTTGTGCAGCAGTGTTCTGAGTGGCTCCACCACTGTTGCATAGTTTGGAACAAATTTACTGTACCATGAGGTGAGGCCCAGGAAAGACCACAGACTTGGTGCATCACTTGGTGCTGGAGACTTCAGGATTGCTTTGATATGAGTGTTATCAGGAAGAAGACCATCCGGGGATAACGTGCACCCTAAAAACTGCAGTGTAGTCTGTTTAAGACGACACTTCTCCACATTAAATTTCAGTCCATACTGATTTATTTTCTGCAAAACAATTTTCAGGTTCTCATCGTGCTCCTGTTGTGTGGAACCGAAAATGATTACATAATCAAGGTAGCACTGTATGCCTTTTAAACTGTGTAGGATGGTGCACATCATCTGCTGGCGCCGAACTAAGGCCATAAGGCCCTCTTAAACTTGTAGAGACCATCATGTGTTTCACAAAAAATCTTCAGTTCAGATAAAATATCTTCAGTCAGCGGAAGTGGGTAGCTGTCTACCACGACTGCTTTGTTAGGCTCCCGCAGGTCTACACACATCCGTATACCTCCTGTTTTCTTTTGAGTTACTACTATAGGGGATACACAATCAGAGGAGTCAATTTTCTCAATTATTCCATGCTTTTCTAGGTACCAAAGCTCTGCCGACACTGCATCACGGACAGACAGTGGTAAGCGGTAGAGTCAGGCAAGTGGTAAGTTTTTGTTGAACTGGCTGACTTCTGACCAGATTTTGACTTTATGGACGGAGCCTTTTGCACATCCAAAGTCTGTAGATAGCTCAACAGCTGCTGCCGCTTAAGACTGGAGCATCGCACAGGTAGGATGATTCACTGGCTGACCACCAGAGATCTACAAATTCAATGCCGTCACTAGGTCCATTCCCAGAATAGGTGTTCCTGTTTAAACAATGTACATCTCTGATGATGCGGTTGTGCTCTGAAAAGAAACATCCATTTTTAGACATCCAATGACTGTCAGTTTTTCTTTTGAATAAGTAAACAACTGCAGTCTGTTGGCATTTGCAGAACTTTTTCTTGTAAACACACTCAGGAAGAATAGATACTGCTGAACCTGTATCAACAAGTAGATTTAGAGCACAGCTTTGATTATTTTGTGCAGTTATTTGGACAATGCACATAAGTTTTACCTGTTCCTCTGTAGTATGTTGTAAACTAAGTACAGTCTTTTCTTTGGATTTGCATACTTTAGCAAAATGGCCAGTCTTTGGCACAGGATTTACATTTTGCATTTTTGGCAGGACAATAGCAATGAGTAGAAACTTTTTTTTCACTGGTGAAACTTTTTTTTTTGCACTCCTCGTTTTACTGTACTCACGGCTTTGGATTCACCTTCCAACATCGTCTTTGCCGTGTCTAGAGCTTTATCAAGAGTCAATTCAGATTCCAGCAGTAACCTCTCTCTAATACGTGGTACAGATGTCTTCTCAATTAGCTGATCACGCAGCAATTCCTTTTCGAAGGTACCAAACACACAAGTTGCAACAAGCTCACGCAGGGCCGCTATGTAATGATCTGTCGACTCATCCACATGTTGAGCTTGCTGTCTTAAATGGTACCTTTCCGCCACCACATAAACCTTTAGTTGAAAGAAGATCGTTAATGCAGACACAGTCCCGTCATATTTGTTGTGTGCAAGTGTCAGTGTATTGTACAGTCGCTGTCCTTTCGCGCCTAAGCAATGGATTAGCAACGCTCTTTTCCGTTCATCCGGAAACTCGTCTCCACCGATAGCCAACAAATAGTTATCAAATTGCCACTTCCATGCAGTAAAAGTCAGCTTTGGCTCGCCCGGGCATTCCAGGATAGGTGGAGGTGGATTTAGTGGAAGAAGAACCATCCTCGTCGCCAATTTGTGGTGTAGTTAAGCAAAATTAAAGGAGGAGACATGGTATAGTATGAACATTCATTTTACTTAACTCTTCTTCATGCTCTTTTCTGATGCACACCTTTTTGCACACACGCTACAGCTTTCAGGGCCAGTGTCATACACAGAACATAACAGATAGTTCTTTCTGTCCGAGTCTAAACCGCTGCACAAGGTCCGTTGTCAGGTCCTGTTTCCGAGTCACAGCCAGGAGAGCCGTTGTTGGATCCAAGCCCCGAATCACGGCCAGAAGAGCCGTTGTCAGGTCCAGTTTCTGATTTACGGACAGGAGAGCCATTGCCCGGTCCGATTCTCGAGTCACGGCCAGGAGAGCCGTTGCCAGGTTCCGTTTTTGAGCCACGGCCAGGAGAGCCATGGTTGGGTCCAGTTTCAGGAACACGGTCCGCAGAACTGTTGTCCAGACCCGATCCTGAGCTGTGGCCAGGAGTGCCGTAATCCAACCCAGTTCCCGAGTCACAGTTAGGAGAACTATTGTGGGGTCCAGTTTCAGGGACATGGTCAGGAGAACTGTTGTCCAGTCCCGATCCTGAATTACAGCCAGGAGTGCCGTCCCAGAAGTTTGTGTCTAAGCCGTGACCAAAACCCACACTTTACCTCTTGAAGCTCATTGAGAGAATGCCAAGAGTGTGCAAAGCAGTAATCAGAGCAAAGGGTGGCTATTTTGAAGAAACTAGAATATAAAAGATGTTTTCATTTATTTTACCTTTTTTTGTTAAGTACATAACTTAGTGCCAATTGGACATCGTTTAAATGCCACGGGCTACCTGAGCATTGTTTCTGTATCCATCTCTTTATGACCACCATGTACCCATTCTCTGATGGCTACTTCCAACAGGATAATGCACCATGTCACAAAGCTCGAATCATTTCAAATTGGTTTCTTGAACTTGACAATGATTTCACTAAAATGTACTAAAATGGCCCCCACAGTCACCAGATCTCAACCCTATAGAGCATCTTTGTGATGTTGAATCTACACCAAGCCGGCAATCGCGTTAATGTCTGCATCTTGCATAATTATAATGCACACATAAGACGGAGTAAAGGAGAGAGAGAGAGAGAGAGAGACAGTGCTTGCATGTGAACTGTGTGTGTGTGTGCCTGTTCATAGCGCGTGCTAGACAAAGAGCATCCTGATTGCTTTACTAAGAAAAATAAGCCAATCAGCTTTCAGTTTGGGCGGGCTTTTATTTCTTTTCTCTGACTGAAGTTATCAGTCCAGTGCAGGCTACGAGATCGTCGTGACAGAGAGAGAGGGACTCGATGGTAAACAACATAACAAACATTGCAATAGTTTTGAAGAAAAAAAAAATCTGCCTTTTCATTAAACCAGAGAAAAACTTTGATAATAACCATAACGACACAGTTTCCATGCTACAATAATGATAGAAGTACAATTAACCCAAAGACTCGATACAGGTGAACAAATTCCAGTAAGAATAGATACTTGGACTTAAAAGAACTTTTGCATTCAATAATGGGGGCGCACTCTCTGCAGGCTGCTACGGCATGTGCGGCGACATACACCTTCGTGAGCACACAGTCAACAGTCATCAGCCATAGAAACACTGCCACTGCTGTCTCTTACGTCCGGCAGGTCTATGGTTGTAAGTCTTTGTGCACTGATGTAGAAGGCAGCCGCGAGTCTCTGGAACAAGAGCGAACAGCTCCGCTGTGAATGCCATCTTAAACTAAACCAAAAATACAAAGACGGGGAAAAACTGGACCGGACAGACATGGAACGTCACACTTTGTAAAGCTTAGCATAGACATAGACTCGCTACAGGTTTGCACAGAACTCAGTAAAGAGAAGGTAAATATACCGTACCATCTTATATAATTTATCTGACTTTCCAAATGAAGATATCAGGTTCAAGTCAATCACACATTTCATTTTTAATAGGGCAATGTAAAAATGTGCACCCTAGTGTATACACCGAATAACAATTGTGTTCCTTGAATCTACAAAAACCATGCAAGGATGCTTTTTTTCAGTGTTGCCACCCCTCATAATTTTAATACCACCCCCTTGCCACCCAATGAACACTTTTCTAGATCCACCCCTGTTACACACACATATTATGTAAACAAAAATCTTTATTTTGAATGTGATTAATTGTTGTTAATTATCAGCTCTAAACCTCAAGGACACATTTTTTAATTCATGTTGTTAATATTTATTGAATGAAATAATGAGGCTTTTATATAGAGCATTATTGTAAACTTTGGATTGGATTGTACTGCTTTAAAGCCAAAATTATAATTTATAATCATCAAATTCCATTAATACAAATGTGAAATTAATCCAATAATATTGGTGATGATAACATTGATGATACTGCCATTTAAAAAAAACAGTACTAAATGCCTATTCCCACTAAAGAATCACACTTCACACAAAGGTTACACCAAGAAATGCTATAACGGTAACCAAAACTGCATTTATTCATCAGCAGTCATTAAATGATTTTTTATTTATTTTTTTTACTAATGTTTGATCTGAAACAGGCTGATCACCCCCAAAAAGGGCTCAAATGACCAATATGGCGGGATCTTTTCCTCTTCCCTCTTCCAGCCTTTTTCTTCTTCTCCTTCAGATCTTTCTCCTCCTCGTGTTGTTTATCTCTGTCCCAAAGCTAGGACCTGTTCCCTCCCCATCCATGAACGTGATGTAATGAGTAACCTGCAGCAACCAGGAGAACCAATCAGTGCATTTGCTTCTTAATCAGATAATGCGCCATACTGTAGTAGGTTTGCATTTAGTTGTCCCAAATCCTATATCACTTTGCTGAATTACTAAAACCTCTAATGTTTTACCATCAGTGAAAGGTGGGTCCATGTGTAAACATCCTGGTTGGTGGCTAGTGTTCATCGGGGCTGATATTGCAGACACAGTCACTGCAACATTCACTGGCAGCAATTGACGAGAGGCCCAAGCTGATGTAAAACAGATAATGGGGTTTTAACCATTTTTACATTTATATATTCATTAGAGGGTGTTTCTCAAGTCATTAGAAACCATTACCATTATTCTGATGGTCTGCTTGAATGGCTTCAGCAGTAAAGCCATTTCCATGTCTGTTGCAAAAAGAGAAAAATAAATTCACTCAAAAAAGTCCATTGTATGGAAAACAAATAACTGACAATTAGCATGGACCACAAACCTAGCTTTCAAGCCTGTAAAGAAATAGTTCATCCAAAACTGAAAATTTGCTGAAAACGTTTTTAATCTCCAGGCCACCCAAGATGTAGATGAGTTTGTTTGCATTACACAATTTTGCTCACCAGTTGATGCTCTGCAGTGAATGGGTACCGTCAGTCCAACAATGCCGATTCTGTTTTGCTTACATTGCCCTGTTTGCTGTTTTTTTTACACTGCCTAAACTGTTACCTGGAATAAACTGCATATGGATCCCACTCCGCCTAGTGCTTCATCACAGAAGACTTCACAGTCAGGGGATTCAGCAGCCATCTTCCAGCTGATCTCTTGTCTTAGGCCACCCGCCTGGACATCCCTCGCCTTGCTCTCCAGGGCCTGTGTCTCCCCAATGAGGCCATGCCTCCTACCCCACCACCTTTGCCTGCACCCTTGGCCCAGGCTCCGGCAGTTAGTCCGAAGCTTGCCTTCCCCGAAAAGTTTGATGGCGAACCCGCAAAATGTCGGGGCTTCCTCCTCCAGTGCTTGCTGTTCGTGGAGCAGTAACCTGCTCTCTACCCCACCAAAGGGAGCCGCATCGCCTTTGCTCCTCACCAATCGAGCATTGGTTTGCGATCGGACCTAAGACATCCAGGCCCTGTTGGATTCCGGAGCGGCCAGCAATTTAATTTCCAATGCCTTTGTAAAGTCCCATGAGATCCAACTAACACCCTGTCACTCCCCCCTAACAGTGAAGGCACTAGACGACTGGCCGGTGGGAATAGACATCACCATTATGACCTAAATCATCCTCCCAGAGAAAGCCATCTTGGCACCTGTTCAATGGAACCTCATGACAGAAATTGCTCACGCCAACCAGCAGTAACCACCAGGTACCACCGCTCCTCATGCACTTACACAAAACAGCCTGCTCAGGGCATCCAGGAATCACCCGTGGTCACATATCACTCTGGACTTATCACTGATTTACCCAACTTATGTGGTCAACACTCGACACTACCATCCTCTCGGTGGTTGACCAATTCTCCAAGGCCTGAGCTATTCTGTGAACAAGTATTCAGTCTCTACTGATTGTCCGAAGACATAGTTTCCAATAGCGGTCCCCAATTCACCTCTCGAGTACCGAGAGGTTTTTTCCAAAGCCTCAATGTAAATATAAGCCACACTTCTGGCTACCATCCTCAGGCCAACAGCCAGACGAAACCAAGACGTTATACACTTCCTCCACTCATACTGCCTGTAACGAACCACTAGAGTCAGTCGGATCCATTTGCAGTACCTTATTCAGGGTCAAACAGGCAATGGTCGAATCACGGGTAAAACAGTAGTGTAAGGGGATAGACAGAATCGTAAACGTTAAACCAGGCAAAAGATCAGGGCAGGCAGCGAGAATCAAAGTCCGAAAAACAGTCCAAAAATACAACCAAAAGAGATATCCAAAAAACGCTCAGAAATGTCTGCGGGGCAAAACAAGACTTCGCAAGGAATAAGTGTCCAAACTTCGTTTAAATAGTCCATGAAATGAGCTACACCTGGGACCGGAATCAGCCAAGGTGCGTGGGTTAAAAGGGTCCGGACAGGAAACATCAGAATTCGGGCGAAGGTTCCCGCTGCCGAGTTCCGGAGAGGGCCACAGAGGTACGGCTTGTGACACTGCCATCGATACCTTTTCGGCGCTGAATATGTACAGAACTCTCTGCTGAAAACCATCACAAGTATTACCCACTTTAAGTGCATTTTGGGAATTCAGCCCCCCTTGTTCCAGAGGTTGATATTGGCACCCACCCACCCGCCAAATGTGGGTAAAATTTGGCTTTGGCGGGTAAAAACATTAGTCTCACTAGCCTCTTTGGCGGGTAGTTTATTCTTTTGGTATATTTTTGTTGTAGTTTTCTCTAAAGGCATCTGATATAATAAACGCATTGCAATGTAATATTACACGCATAAAACTCCCATGAAAACCTAACATTCTGATACAACTTGTTGAGAACGTGGTTAACGTCTCTGTTAGCAGTGATAATCTGCAGACGACATGACTGACTCGTGAACGAACAGTTTTTTTACATTATGTTGTTATAAGTTTCCCTGCAAGTGTAAGCATTCAAAAAATATATAATAAAAAAAAATAAAAATATAAAATAATTGGTCATAAATGCATCTGAATGCTGCTTCTGTTTCTTCTGCAGTGGAATGATAAATTTTTAGGATGTGTTTGATTTCATATGATTGGTAACAAGTAACATTGATAACATTTCATATGATAACATTATCTTATTATATTTAAATAGGTCAAATGACTTTGAAATATTTGTATGCATTAATAAGTCATATAAAATGTAATTTCCTAACAAGAAAATTGTGGCCAGTGAAAATGCTGGCTAGTAAATTTGGAAAACCACTAGCCACAGTGGCTGGTGAGCCAAAAAGTTAATGTCAAGCCCTGCCTTGTTCCCCTGGTCAGGGAAGCCCACCAATCTACCTTCTGTGACCAAGTGGCTTCAACAGAGTGAGCAAGTCTGGGACCGATCTGCAGCACACACCCACCTTCAGCAAGCCATTCGACGCCAGGCCAACCAACATCGCCAGCCGAGCCCCACCTTCGTTTCAGGGCCAGTGAGTATGGCTCTCCACTAGAGACCTCCGCCTACTCCTCCCGTGTCGCAAGCTCAGTCCCTGGTATGTCGGCCCATTCAAAATTGTTAGACATATTTCTCCCACATCTTACCATTTAAACTTGCCTGTTAATTCTCGTTTTCCTCCTACCTTCCATGTGTCTCTTTTGAAACTCGCTGGTGATCTGACTTCAATACTTGGTCGACTGGGAGTTTTTCGGGCCTGAGGAGTGCTCTTGGGTCAGTGCAGGAGACATCCTTGACCCCGCTCTCACTGAGGAGTTTTATCAGAGGCATCCCAATAGGCCGGCTCTCCCACTTCGTGGTAGACCCCAGTGTGTCACACTTTCTCACTTCAAGAGCCGTTCACGCACACTTCTCTTCCATGCCCCTTACCTGGGACTGATCCCGCTCACCCGTGGCCAGCCCTGTGCGCCCCTTGCTCATCCATGCCCCTTTATAATCCGGAATTTGGTTCTCTGCAAAGTCTTGATTTGCTACAGTGGTAATTTCTGAGCGTTTCTTAGTGTAATTTGCCCTTGTGTTCTGATCTTGCCCTGTTTGCTTGTTTTTGGTTGTTCTCTGCTTGCCCTGACCTTGCTTGTGTTCCCAACGGCAATTCTGTTTTACTTACATTGCCCTGTTTGCTGGTTTTTTGACAGTGCCTGACAGTGTATTTCTGGAATAAACTACATATGGATCCCACTTCGCCTAGCGATTCGTCACACTTATAAAAATCTTTAAAAAAAAACTTAGTGAAAATCTGTGCATTGGTAAGAAACATATCAATCAAGATTTTTTTTAATCTTTAAACTTTAAACATGTGTCTTCTATTCACAATGTTGCTTATTCTGACGGCACCCATTCACTGCAGAGGATCCACTGGTGAGCAAATAATGTAATGCTAAATCTTTTGATGACCTGAGGATGAGTAATTTAAAATTATTTGTTGAAATAGTCCTTTAAAACAAGATAACTATTTGCAATGCATGATGGTACAATGGTGGTTAGTAGAGCATAGTCTGCATCAGATTTATCTCTATTAACTTACCTAGTCAGGTACTGAATGTGACCAGTTATATCTGGGAGACATCCTGGGATGATGCCATAGGTTTCATCTCCAAACACAACCACACCATTAAATCCATATGGATTATTCTGACATTGTTCAGAGACCTTTAATAAAACATACAGCACTTATGTTATAACTGTATAACTGTGAATGCCAATAGAAATATGTAATTAAATTAAAGTTTCATGTGTTCTCTCAGATTAAAGAGATATCTGCAAAATGTTGCATGCAAAAGGTTAATTTGTCTGTTTGTTTCATGCACAGATCACACATAAAAAAAGTCAAATGATTAATTAAAAGGCAGATATTTACAAATTAAATGCTTTATGAATTATAACAGTATAGCCAAAACTAATAAAAGCCCTGCTATTACAGACACTTTTTTGAGTTCAATGTTAGTTATATCATCTAAGACATAGTAGCAAAAAACAAAAGAATGAATAATAAAAATAAAATCTAATATTATGCTTCAAATAAAGATTATATGTTGCAATATGCCAGGGGGCAACCATTGACTGTTAAAATGTATTTTATGTCTGAACCATTCATTTAAGATACGCGTTCAAAAACTCTTTCTCAAAAAGTCTTAATGAATTTTTACATAATAAATCAATTTAAATTAATTATTTTTAAATGGCCTCATTGATAACATTTTAAACATTTAAAAATATATATTTTTAAAATGTCTTAAAAACACATATGGTAACACTTTACAATAAGGTGTCATTTGTTAACATTAGTTAATGTTTTAACTAACATGAATTAACAATGATCAAGACATTTATTACAGTATATATCTTAGTTAATATTAGTTAATAAAAATGCAGTCATTCATTATTTGTTCATGTTAGTTCACAATGCATTAGCTAACGTTAACCAACACCATTTGTGATTTTAATAATGCATTATTAAATGCTGAAATTAACATTGACCAAGATTAATAATTGATGTTGCAGCATTGTTCAGTTTACATGTTAACTAATGTTGTTAACTAATGTAAACCAATGAACCTTATTGTAAAGTGTTACCACACATACTTCTGGCATTCAAGTAATACTATAGTACTGTTTCTAAAAATAAAATGTAGACTAAAATATAAAATGTACAATCCTAAATAATCTATTAAGTATTTTAACAAGGATTTGGTACAATAAAAATGCATTATAATGCCAACCACATCCCATCCACCAGTTGCCCCTGCCTTGGACCTCCCTTTCTTTTCGTCTGTTCCACAATCCATGGCTAATGCTATGTTCTGAAATATATGCATTGGGATGCTTGACGACAGAATTAAAAAAATAATATAGAAATAATAATAGAACTAAATAAATTGAATGGAATAGTCTTTTTAAAGATTTGACAGTTATTATAATTTGCGCTATAATTTTATACAGGTGGTCAGTAAAGTACCTCAAGTTATAATGGTGTTTTTATAAATCCAAAATGACAAAGAGATGATTGATAGAGTTAGCATGACCGAATAAAACAAATGTTCATTGCAATTTTTTTTTTTAAAGTTAAAAAAAAACCTAAAACAAAAAACGGCTTCATGAATCAGGCCTCAGAAGTGGCGATAAAGAAGACCAGCAGATAACGCATGGCAGATAATGCCATCACTTTTATCATTACACTTAGACGGGAGATGTTGACAAACATTGTCATGCGTACTCCATGTGTGACACTGAAAGACAGTTCATTTCCTTACATGCCTTTAACGAAAGATTTGCAAAAGGCCTACTTCCTCCTTCTATTTTCAAAAAAAAAAAAACTTTTAGGACTATTGTTGTATTAAAAGTTTACCTTTAAGTATTGGTTTCTTGCGAACGCCATTGTTGTTGCCGTGTCTTTCCGGAAGTATTTGCTTTACGGACAGCATTAGGTCATGCGTATCCAAATGTAACTTTTTTTTACCATCTTTAGATTACTTTAAATTCATTGTTTTGTAAAACAAAAGGAACCCATGCTATCTTCTCATACTCCAATAAAACAAGATTTATTAAAACGAAATAAAAAAAAAAGTATATGCCGTTGTCCTACCTTCTGTGTCAGTTCGTATATGTTAAAGTTCTCATACTGTAGCTGGACCTGAACTTTCAGTTTTTCTCTTGTGAACTTATAGAAAGCACACTCGTTTTTATAAAGTTCACTTAAAATATGTCCATTCAGGCTAGATATGTTTGTTCTGTTCTTCTCGGCTCCTTCCTTTATGGTCTGGAATTTTTCGATTACATCCTTTTGGACATACAAGAAAAACGTTTCCTCTGCCAGCCAGCTGTATTCTTTAACTCTTTATATCCAACCAGCATAAAATAAATAGTTACTTGAAATGTTCCTATTCCTATTTTAGTCTGCTGAATTTCATTTCTGCAAACAGCAAGCAGTTTCCACTGATGCAAATGTGTCAATGCAAATAAAAAAGGAACGGGACTAATACATTTCCTGTTTTTATGCTTCTGAGCAAACCAGTTTTTCAAATATGGTTTTGGTTAATGAAATTAGGGCATTACAGCTGACTGTAGGATCTGTAAAACACTCTTTGCAGATCTTCGCTTAATTACTAAAGATATTTTTTCTCTATTACAGATATTCTTTTATCTTTTCTGAAAATACAGATCTGCAGTCATTTAATGTTTTAAAAACTTTTATTAGCTTGGAGTGAGTTTTACTCATATAGTTAGTTTCACTTTGATTTAACCCATTTCCACCTCAGTCTGACTTAGTCAGCTGGGTTATGAAAACATGTTTCCTGAACTTGAAACATTTTGTATTTTTTGGCAGGGATGAGGGGTGGGGTAGCATTGAGAGTGATTTAGAATAGATACATTTGAATTCTAATCTACACTACACTTCATATATTCAGTTCACCACTAGAAGTCAATGTGAGAGATAGTTGAGGTTAAAAAAAAAGCTAATGCCAAAGTTGAGGGGAGAGAGGAAGCAATACAGACCTTATTAGATTGAAACCAGAAAGCTTTCTTCCCCAAGCAGTTTGCAGAGTGTCACAAGCTGCACCTCTGTGGCTCTCTCCAACAGTCAGCAGCGGGAACCTTTGCCAGAATTCTAAGGTTCCTACCCGGACTCATTTACCCCACGTACCTTGACCTTCTTCAGCCGCTAAGTGTCGGCCATTTTCAGGCCTATATAAACACAGACTTTGCGCTTACACTTTGCGAAGTTTTGATTTGCCAAGGCTGTCATCTCTCAGCGTTTTTCCCTGTTGATTTCCCTGGTTTATTGTTGGATTGTTACTCTTGATACTTGCTGCCTCCCCTGACCTTCTGCCCGGATTATCGATTACTCTTATTGTTTGTCTCCACTGATTCCGTGCCTGTGTATTGACTTCTGCCTGCCTGACTACGATTTATTAAAACGCTGCTAATGGATCCAACAAACCCGAGTGATATTTCACACAGAGTCATTGTTTTTCTAGCAATTTTTATGGTATTGCATCAGTTCTTTAAGTGATAGTTTACCCAAAATCTGTCAATTACACATCATCATGTCTGAGATATACCAGGGTTGGACTGGGAGGAAAAATCGGCCCCGGCATTTTATGGTCCAGCCGGCCCACCACCACATATAGGCCTACCATATATACATATATATCCCCCAAATAAAATAATTTTCAATTAATAAAAATAAGTAGGCAAATGTGTACATATAGACTACTATCATTTTAAATTCTACCAGTGATCTTCACATTATGGGACAGCAAAGAATGCAAACACTGATACAGTACTGGTGTCTTTAATATTGAAAGTTAGGTAGGCTATTTGAGTATAATACAAACTCACAAAATAAAAGTTGGTGCAATAACATCCCATATCTTTGGATAAAAATAAAACGTCAGGTAATATTTAAACTAGATGCATTCGCAAAACCTTATGCACACATTTCACTTTTTTCAGTTTCCTCTTCATGCGAGATTCTGTTATTAAGCTCCTTACATTTTGCTGCTTCCACTTGTAGGCTTTTGCATATTTTCTCCCGCAGCTTCTCAACACCCCCCTTGCTCTTTTCTGGGTTATCCATTGTTATAGACGGACTAATATCAAACTCCAGTTGAACTTAGATTTTGTGAAGGGGAGATGAGGGCTGGCCAGGAGGGAGGCAGGGCGTGGCCTGAGATTTCACTGGACTAGCTCAATGTCCTTTAAGACAGTCAACCAAAGGGCCACGATTTGTGTCTCATATACTCTACCGTTGCAATAATAAATACATTGGCCTAAAAAACTTTTGTAAAAATATTAAATTATGACTGACAGCCCCAGCCCAAAAATGTGCGTCGGCCTGGCGGGCATTGCCCGGTATGCCCAATGGTCAGTTCAGGCCTGCGATATACCAAAAACACACGAGGTTTGTTTTAGCTTGTAATGTGCACATATTTACCACATTATGTAGTATTTATATTTTTTATATTTATATTTAATATTAAATTAAATCTGTTCATCATATAAAGGGATTATAAATCTTCAAGATATGTTAGAGCAAGATATTTTCATCAGAGATAGCTCAAACATGCAATTTAGTCTAGGACTAGCTTAAGCCTTGTCTGTGAAACTGGGGGTTTATGTTTTGGTTGAGACGAGCTATGTCATTATTTTTATTACTCTGTGGTCCCCGTCTGAGTAATTCATAAACACAAATTTATTGAGCACAGGAAACTCAGATTACTTTTAAACCAAGTAAATATTTTTGAAAAGATGATGTGCTTATATTAGTAGTGGAATGTTTATTTGCTAAGGCTAGCACTGGTATTGATAATAAATCTTTTGCATTTACATTAATGAATGGCAACTTTTATTGTAATTTTATAAGTATTATTTATTTAAAGAGTACAGTACAGAGAGTTAGAGTTTATAAAAGCTTTCAAGGATTTTTAAGGGATAGTTCACTTCTGAAAATTCTGTCATTAATTACTCATCCTCCTGTTGTTCCAACCCCATAAGACCTTTATTCTTCTATGGAACAGAGATTACAAAACTTAAGGATACAATATTAAATAATCTATTGAGCACGTAAACAAAGATTCGGTACAATTAAAATGCATTATAATCCCAACCACTTCCCAATCACCTGTTTAATGAAATATGACTTTCATCTTGACTAAAACACAAAATGGCTTCATGAATCAGGCCTCAGAAGCAGAGATAGACAAGACGAACAGATAACACAATTGTCATCACTTTAATCATTACACACTGACCACAAAAATGAGAAAAACAGCTTTGCCTGAGCATGTTGAATGTGAATTTCCTTTAACTGAAGCCTATTCGATTACGCAGTTGGCCGCTGCAGTGGTTTAAACCAATTGGCTCAACATCGTCTACAGTGAGCCAATGTCTGTGGCATATATATAAGCAGGCAGCGCACAGCGGTCTTCAGGTTACCTCAACTGAAGCGATGATCACTTGCAGCATGTCAAGGGACTCAGTACTAGTTCCCGTGTCTCAGGGAACCTGGGTTACGAGAGTAACCTATTCGTTCCCTTTCGACACTTATACTCGTACTGCGTCTGCTAAGACGCTATGGGAACACAGTTCAATCCCGCTGTACTGCGAGTGCAGAACGATAAAGCTTGACAGCGGACCTAGGGAAAACCCGAGGATGCACCTGTCTCATAAGCACAACATTGTCCTTTCACTTTAAGACGTGTAGCCTGTGCTCGCGGCCAGGGCAGAAAACAGCTGGCAGACGAGCTTATAATAAGTGAATAAGTTATAGCTCATATCCTGAATATACTGTTTGAACATAGATCGGTCAAGACAGTGAATACACAGACACATAGAGCTTAAGTTCTCGGGTTGGGGTTACATTGACCAACACAGAACGAGAAAAAAACTTTTAAACTTGAGTTATTGGTTCTGTAAAATAATTTTGTTTAACAAAACCATTTTGTATAACACTGCTGTTATTTTGTTTTAAGCAGAAGATGTTTGGCTTTGGATACTTTTGTATAATAAAGTGAAAGGTCCAGTTTACTAGCCCAGATTAGTTATCTTAATTTAGAGATCTGATTCTTCTAAACGTGTTGTACTTTCTGTTACCCGTTCATTGGGGACCTAAAGCCATCTGAGACACTTACACTTACGAGTAACATAAACTCGCTAGTCTGATAATTGCTCAGCGGTCGGAGGGGACTAATAACTATTCTGCCAGCTGCCAACTGCTTGCTTTTTGCAGAAAATTGTTTACATAGCCTCTTGCTACAGAATTCCCCCCGTTGTGTTGCACCCTTTTCCTTAAATACCCCAGACCAAAACACACAACCTTTCCATTAGTTGTAAAAACTCAAAAGACCTTTGGTTTACCAGCAGTTCTCGCTCCTTTAGGGTTGCACCTGGCATCTGTCCATTTCGGGGGAGCCCACTCCCCTTTGTAGCAAACTCAATTCTGTAAACGTTTAAAATTTTTTTGATAATATAAATGACTACTGTGAAATTGAGACCATATTACCAAACGCACAAAGACTTTTAGAATGATACCAAACAAGATGGAGAAAACACTATATTCAAAAGATATGACACACATAGTGTATATCTTTTCCTTAGTGCCTTTCAATGAAAACTCTTAGGGAGAGGAAAGTGAGATTGAGAGGTGGAGGATTCAGAGAAGGGAAGGAGGCCGTAAAATGGGCAAGGAGGTCAGGGGGGGTGATTGTTTATTGTCTTTGGGGATCCCTTTTTCAGATTAGTTTTATTGTTTTGTTGCATCTTTTTGGGCCGCGAGAAGTTTCTGAAAAACCCACTGAAAAAAAAAAAACTTCAGTTATGTACTCAAAACAGAGTTCTACATCATTTATGAATCAAAACTAAACTTTTCAAATCTACAACACACCAAGATGTTAGTTTTCTCTCCTGACCACTAGAGGTCATTGTGTTAAATAAATGCTGACTCCAGAGCTTAGGGAAGAGAGGAAGCGCTACATACCTTATGAGACTGAAAACAGAAAGCTTTTTTCCCCAACTTCAAGTACTATTCTTTCACTGCTCATCACCTCCACTTGATTTCACGTGCGTATTTCTAGTTTGCAGACTCATTATTTTGCTAGCACTTTTTATGGTATTGCATCAGTTCTTTAAGTGAAAGTTCACCCAAAAATGTAAATCTGTCATCATTTTATCAATGAGGTTTGTTTTAGGTAATGTGTACTTAGGACTTTCACTGGAGGGACAAAAAATTTTAAGCTTTAATTTAAAAGGAACATATCAAGGAAAATTTAGTTTTATAAGGTGTTTGAACAAAGTTGTGTGTCTGTAGGGTGTGAGAACATAAAAATCTGCCACTGATTATTTTTATTATTATTTTACTTCATCTAGTCACTTTTATTTATATAGCACTTTTAACAATACATATTGTAGCAAAGCACTGAACATTATCAAGTAGGAGAACAGAGTGATGGTGATGTATAATGACGAGAAACTATTTATTTATCTTTATTTATTTATCTGTAGTCAAGATAATCACTAGAAATCGGGTGTCCCCAACTAGCAAGCCATAAGCGACAAGGCCAAGGAACCAAAACCCCATCCATGGGAGAATGGGGAAAAAAACCTTGGAAGAACAAGGCTTAGTTGGGGTCATTTCTCCTCTGGCCGGACGCCCAGCACCTAATTTCCAGTTCAATTTTAAACACATGCCTGATTGTGTAGAGGAATCAGAGTGTGTGTGTTTGTGTACATTTGGTTCCGGTGATCTATCCACAGAGCTCATCTAGGTGTTCTTGTCTCCAATGAAGATCATCTCTTTGAGCTGGTACACCATCTGATCCGGATACGGACTGAGGAACAGAATAAGATGTTCTTTTTACGATGTAACGAGTACATTGTGTGTGTTGATTGAGGGGAGTGTTGTTTTCGGCTGACCTAATTAATGCAGTCTAACTCTAATTTTTTTAACAGATTTGATTAATAAATGTGTATTAGTGTGTTAAGTGTAAGCCAGAGTACAGAGATAATTTTGTCTTTAATCTAGATTTAAACTGACAGAGTGTGCCTGCCTCCCGAACAGTATTAGGTAAATTGTTCCAGAGTTTGG
>JAUYWG010034068.1:0-19185 GCA_034779775.1 Enteromius afrohamiltoni
CACATATATATATATAAATATATACACACACACACACAGTATATTATATAAATAAATCGATTTTAAAGCTGTCCAAATAAGAGTTTGTAGCAATAAATATTGCTAATCAAAAATGACGTTTTGATATATTTACAGTAGGAAATTTAAAAAATATCTTCATAGTACATGATCTTTACTTAATATACAAATGATTTTAGGCATAAAAGAAAAATGTATATTTTTTATCCATACAAAGTATTTTTGGCTACTGCTACAAATATACCTGTGCTACTGGTTTTGTGCTTCAGGGTCACATATGTAGCAGTAAAGAAGCATGTAAAATATGTGCCACAAAACCACCAAAGTGCTTTTCTGTGAAGGTTTATGTCCATATTCACATACAGTAAACGACATGCACACACCCAAAATTTGACGAGGAAGAAGGCGTTATTAGGGCCCTTTTCATACAGCTCCTTAAGGCCCCCCGTCTTCTCAGGGAACTTGTCATAGATCTGTCGGATATCCACCGTCTCCAGCAGAGGGTCGCTGTAGGAGGGGTTGGTCTGGCCAATGTGAACAAACAGGTGTTTGCTGTACTGTAAAAAGAAATGACATATATATTGTGAGCCGTCTGCGTTTCTGTATCCAACTTAAGGTTTACTAATAAAGTTAGTCTAATCCAGCGTTTCTCAACTCCAGTCCTCCCACTGCTCTGCATATTATGACAAACACAGTTCATGGATCTCTCTCCTAACAAGCCGATGATCTGAATCAGCTGCGTTGAATAAAGGAGACCGAATGTGATGAGCAGATGTCATTAGAGCTACAATAACGAGGCAAACTAATACTGAGAAATTCTGGAATATTCATTCAGTTATGTTGATAACATACTTAGGACAAGAGCAATATCTGATTATTCATTCAATTGATAACAAGCGAGAAAAGATATATATATATATATATATATATTTGTTAAAAAAACAGCCATGATTCATGTATACATAATACATACTCAAATATAATAATATACTTAATATAATACTTGATGTGTATATTGATGAACAGAATGAATACGTTTTCATTAGTTATGTCAGATTTTGTGATATTTGTTCCACTTCCAAGTCACTAATTATTACTTTGAATAAAAATGTTTATCAAAAAAATTTAATATTTTTTATTAAAAAGTTTATCAAAAAATTGTATATTTTTGAATGCTCCAGGCTTGCTGTGCTTATTTGGAGGGCTGCATTTTAGCTGCTATTATACATAATAACAATACTAATAATATTATTTTACTGATTATTATTGCTATGTAGCAATAAAATAATAATTGTTACTGCTGAAATGGATTTCATGTGAAGCTGCATTTACAGTAAACTGAGCTGCTGCAAACGGATCATGAGCCTCTTACGTGTAAAAGAACACAGTGCTATGGTTTGTTCTGAAACATGCAGCATATTTATTTAATTAACTACCACACTAATACATATCATTATTCGCTCAGCTCTCATATTTGTGGATCGCTCCTGTCTACTCACAGAGTCCTGGTCCTGAGGGACCTCCATGAACGCCGAGTACTCCAGAAGACGCAGTTTGGAGGAGGCGATGGTGCGATCCTGCCACACAGGCACTGCGGTGGCGACTGGCGGGAGAGGAGGGGCCAGAGACTCATACGCTGAACAAACACAAGGGGGCGCCAGATAAGACTCAACCACATAACCGAAGCGGGTGAATGGACTGCTACTAGCGCACTAGTATACTTACCTAAGGGTGGTTGAACAGGTCCAGGTATGTTTGAGTATGGTTGTGCAAATGGCTTGATGCTGAAAAAGTGTTCAGGATTTGTTAGAATCAAAGTTACTTGATAAAAGTTTGGAAACTAAAAATACTTCTTGTCCACAAGTTTACTGATTCTGTATATAGTTATTAAATATACAGCCAGTCATTATCGCCAAAATCAAGACATCAGGGTCCTGATCACTCTGTCTGTGGTTTATTTTGTGATAATGACTGTGTCACCTGCTGTTTTTAAACAATTGTTTTTATTGCATGATACCGATTATAGATGCATTGATGCATCCTTTCTTTTTTGTGCTAAATACAAAATGAGATATTTTGGAAACCAGAGAGTTGACTGTAGCCGTTGACTTCCACATGTTTCTGTTCCATGGAAGTCAATGGCGTTGGTTTCCAACATTCTTCAAAATACCTTCCGTGTTGCAGAAGAATGGAACTCAATCAGGTTTGGAACAACATGAGAGTGAGTGTATGATGATGGATTGGCATTTTTCGCGTGAACTGTCCCTTTAATTTCAGTTCAAAACACAAATTTTCTGATATCATCCAGTTGTCTTTGGTCGTGGGAACCCCTTGTTATTGTTTTGGCTTCAAAGGTGAGATATTTCACACCTTGACACTTCACGCACCCCACAACTGTTTGTTTTGGCCGTATCAGCGAAGCGTAAGTTCACCTACTTCAGAGTGGGAGTGTAATATGACAGAAGTCATGTGCGCTAGCTGATAACACGCAAGCTCGAGAGATCTCAGCAGAAGCCGACGATGTAGGAATAATGTTGAGAACAAAAACCAGGACCCAGCATACTAAAATCTGCCTCTAATGTCATTTCCTGCACCCCTGCTGAATCTACAGTACAGATTTAGCCAAACTGTGAGCTTGAAATCTGAAACAAACGTGGGCACTACAAAATAAGAGTTCCCTAATTTTAACCACCAGTGAAGTTCCATGACTTTCTCAGCTGTCTGTGATTACTAAGCATCGCACAGAAAACTTTCTAGCCAATAAATAATTCAAAGCTAAGCATCTAGAACAGTTTATATTGAAGTAATGAATGCTTTTTTTCCACGAATTTGCAGAGGCTCTTTCAGGCACAGGAGGTTTTCTGATATTTTTGCAATATTATTTATTAGTTTATCTTGGCGTATTATTATATAACTGTGTGTCAATATTTCTATATTATCCAGGTGCGTATTAATCTTGTGCACAAACAATAAACAGATGCACCGTTTTCACCAGCTCTCCGCAGCAAATGTTGAATAAGTCGATTATTTTTTATAACTAAAACTATTTTAGCTTTACCTCAATTAACAAAGTATTTTTAATAAAGTATAACAATTACGTAGATGAAAGACTTAATGTGAACATTATAAATGTTGCTTTGGCAGGTAACTAAAATATATAATCTATCTATATCAAATATAAATTAAAAGTATCAATGAAAAATATCAATGAAATCTATAATAGTATTTAAATAACTAACACTCTCTTAAACTTAAGATGCTAGTTGAATCTGTGAAATAATAAATAGCTGGACCTGTTAATGGAATCTGAAGCAGATTGCCAGCCCTAGCATTCAATCAAGCTAGCGAAAGATCAGTTCAAGCTCTGTGGAGGGAACTTACGCGTAGCTGGTGCGGCCAAGCCCAGGACTTCTTCCTGGATTGTGCTTAAGAACCAGCCTGATACATAAAAACGTGATCCATTAAACGTGCCAAATACACAAACACACAGAGAAAACGTGTATGAATTCATGAGTTACTCACTCCTCAGAGGGTCCAGGTTGACCTTGGATAGGGGTCGGCCAGAACTGGAAAAACAGCATATCAAAATAAATCAAATCGCTCCTTAATTTGTGTACGAGGTAACTTCCAGGTGAAACGCAATCTAAACTGTACCCGTGCAGCTGGAGGGTAAGGGGACTGTGGAAGAGGCGGGAGAGGTGTTTTAATTAAAGTTGGAGACACGATCTGAGCGGACGAAAGTGCCGCCATGTTCTGGAGAGCCTTGTCTTTGGATGCTTGATCCTGCGGAGATAAAGACACGGGTGAGGAGAATAATCCAGAAGAAAACACAGACAAAATCATTGTTAATTTTAGTGAATGCAAAGCAGCCTGCTGATTTGTGATAAAGCAAGACCAAAAGCAGCAGAAGAAGGGAAAGTAATAGGAGATTCGAGAGCACCAAATGAATCGCAAAGAGAATTAGATTCAAATCTACAGCGTTTGCAAGACAGCGATGGAAGTGTTTCAGGTACACTGTAAAAAATGGCCTTGAAAAAAAACTGCGAAAAAGCTACGGTAAAAACCCGTGAAATGGTTAATGGTAAATTCCATGTTACATTTACAGGGAAACACCGTAAACTGACATTCCCAGAATTCCCTGCATTGCATTTTTGCATCAAATTTTGTTTGAATTTGATGTTTTTTCTTTGAAATAACCATGTTTCTTCTTAGTTTTTTGTATCAGTTATGTTTATTAGGGTTGTATGTTACAGGAAATGTTGTTAAATTAACGTTTATTGCCCATTTTAGTTTAATAATTCTTACCATGATGGTGTTTAGTGTTTGTGTGAATGACGCTGAGCACCTTCTATACGTTTTATTATTTAAAAGCTACTTGTGATGAGTTTTAGTTCATTGTGTGACTTTTCATAACCACCTGCATTTGGTAGTTATCAGAGTTATTCAAAGGTACAAAATAGATTTCACTATTTCAATCACTATTTTCTTATTAGAAATTACGGTATTTAACTGTAAATTTAAAATAAAACTGTAAAACTATTGACAAAACAAAAATTATGATATCATATTTTCACGGTTTTATACTAGCAACCACAGCTGCCATTTTTTACCATAAATTTTACGGTATTTCTTTTTAAAGTGCACGATTTTTTGCCATAAAAAAAAAAAGGTTTTACTGTTATTTAACATTAGAATTTCGGCAACCCCAGCTGCTGGTAGATTACCGTAAAAAAAACAAAACAAAAGGTGATGTTTTAGGCTTCACATGTCAGCACACAGAGCTTCAAAAACCATCTCTGCAGCACAAAAGTGGCTTTAGGCAGTTAAAATAAATGGTGTCTATTTACACTAAGTGCAAATAGACTCCTTTATTGGCAGAGGCTATTTACAGTAACTCCGCCCACCAACATGTGATTAGGCTAGTCTTTCAAATGACAAAAGACGCTTGTCTGCCGTCAGCTCCAGTGGTGCAGATAGTAAGATGCGTGTCGTACTCATTTTGACGCGATCAACCTGCCTCCAAATCTGCCTTTTGGTAAACTTTTTTTTTGCCCTTTTCAAATGTCAAAATCACAACAGAAAAATTATTTAATTTTTAAATAAAAATAAAGGAAATAGTAAAGGTAGGGTGAGGGTTAGGGTGGGTGTAAGGATTTGAATTATAATTCAAATAAAAAAGTAAAATAAAAATTTACACACAATAAAGTTGCATGCACTTTTATAATGTACTACAATACTGAGCTGCAGGTAATTGCTATTTTAACAGTGTAAATAGACTCTAAGCCAAGGGTGCTGCAAAGTTTAGCTCCAACTCTAATCAAACACACATGCCTTTAATTTTCAAGCGATCCTTAAACAGGAAATTGGTTGCTTTAAAGTGTGTTTGATTAGAGTTGGAGTTAAACTTTGCAGGACAGTCGATAGCCAGGAGAAATTGCTCTAAGCTATATGTACTTGATGCAAATAGCATCCATCACTAAGAAAATATTCTATTTTAAATGAGCGTAAATGGCATGTAATTGCTATTTATAGCATGTACATTTTGCTATTTATTAAATAGCCTCTACTGCTACTTTTACAAATAGTCTCTGCCTGAAATAAATAGATGCAAGAATACAATACAATATACAAAGAGTCAGAAAGAAGACCAATCACAAATCAGTATGCAAATATGATGTCATTGCTATTATATTTTAGAATTCTATACTTTTAAAAAAATAAAAATAAAAAAAAGTCCATGTGACATTTTCTAATTGTATTGCTACTATTCAAGTAATTCACCCAAAAATAAAGAAAGAAGATTTGGAGAAATGTAGCACCACTTGCTCAGCAATGGATGCCATCCATCAGAAAGAGAGTTTACGATTCATAATATTGCTTTCTCCAGTCAAAAAGTCAAAAAAAAAAAATCTCCAAAAATGTTGATATAGAATATTTTGATGTGACAGGACAACAAGGATGGACCTTTTCATTGGAAGAAGCCTCACTACAGACTTTTGGCCAAAAAGAACAGTTTTAAGTTAAATAGCTGGAGTGACAATTTGGACTGGAGTGGTGTGGATTAAACATTCATTATTGTGATGTTTTCAGCAGCTGTTTGGACTCTCATTCTGACGGCACCCATTCACTGCAGAGGAGAGCAAGTGAACAAATTTAGATTTTTTGCAAATCTGGCCTAATGTAGGGCTGCACGATAACAGAAAAAATGATTATCACGATTATTTTGCTCAAAATTTTTATCACGATTAATAATGATGATTATTGCTTTGGTAATGAACTTTTAATCACTTGTGTATTATTGCACATTACAGCCACAAATAAAGAAAAATAAAAAAGCAAACATGTTTAGAATGGAGAGTTTTTCTTAGCTGTGAATAAATATAAATATATTGTAGCTGTGTAAATAAATAACATTAAACTGCCTCTTTTACATCAACTTGTAACTAACGCTCCTTCCTTCCTTCCTTCCTTCCTTCCTCTCGTTGCTCCAAGTAAAGCCCGGTTCTGTAATCAGCGGTAAATTTCATCAGGTGCTGCTTCAGAAAGCGCTTGCAATCTAGACGCAGTCCAATCCGTAAACTCCGCCCATAAAAACAGTTTGGTCTTTATACTATGAAATCGTGGCGATATTTATTAACTGGTTATCGTAATAAAAATACGATTAATAGTGCAGCCCTAGCCTGATGGTTAGGAAATTCTCAAAAACGTTTATTTTTTAGGTGTACTCCTCACTTGCCTTGCGAACACTATAATTAGTTAGTCTTGAGAATTAGTTACTGAACGTGTAGACTGCCTTTAAATAATCATGTTTGGATTTCAGTTCCAATAAGAAGAGGAAAAAGGCCAAAGCAGTAAAGGTATTCAACAGATATCAATTACTGTGCAGCCAGCGAAGCAAAAGCAACATACTGGCCCGGGATGTCAAACAAATAAACATTTTTGAACCACTTTCCAGTTTTGCCTTCAAGCTCACCAGTCATTCACCAAATCTGGTCAGGCTCCTTTTTGCAAGGATATTAAATTATACCCCGTAAATGAAATCAATTTAACTATACGTTTGGCATGCCATTCCAGTTTTCCAGAGGCTGAGCGTGTAGCACGTCACTTTGCATCACAATAATTGAGCAAGGACAATAAAAAGACTTGCAGCTCACTTGGAAGCACAACCACAATAAGTGGTGTTGTTTCACAATTACGTTTTTTTGAATCTATAAAGCCTGTATGATCTGCAGTGCATCATAAAACAGAGCAAAACGGCCAGGCATTTTATTGACACAAGAATTATGAGCAATCTATGCACACCGCAGGGCCAGAGAAGAGGACTTTATAATGGTAGTGCTGGATGTAAACTGAACCTGTGCAGAACAGCCAAGCAAAGCGAAGCAAAAATAAAAAATCAACAATAATTTGCACAATTCAAATCCACACTTACCAAGTTCATGGCCTGAATCAAAAGAAAGAAAGACCATTAGTACAATATTTTGAGAGCAATTTTAACTAAACCTATTGTCTCTGACAACAAAGTCTGGGATGCAAGTGAACTACATGAAAGCCAATGCTATTCTGGATCTTATTCAATTCTATCTCTCTTCTAGAACTATTTTCTTGATCTTAAAATGGCTTGCAAGTGTTGAAAGAGTTCAGTTTCATACTTTGTGCAAAAAATGTGGCACATCTATTTGTTCTATGTTTTTATAAACAACCTAAAAAATGTAATAAGCGCTACTAATAAAAAACATTTCTGCAAATAATGTACTCTTGTTGTAGTTCATGAATATACTGTCAGGGGGCGCCAAACTCTACAATGAAACTCTTCAAAATACAATTCAAATCTTCAGAATTATTGCTTATGTAAATTACATTCATGTACAACAGACACTTATCCTCAACAAAAAAAAAAAGAAAAGAAAACAAAAATAGTCCAGTATTATTCTAATTTTGTGCAATCCTCAATAAAATCAATTAATACACGATTTCAAATGTACACATTTTTAATCATAAACGACTATTACACATTCTCTCCCCATATCTCTCTCTCTTTATACAAACACACACACACGCACGCAGATCATATTTATTTTAAATTTCTACAAATTTGTTTACATCACAGCTAGGCTAATGACTTAATCTGCATCTGAAAATCCCATATTGTTGGACTGCATTACTGTTTTTTTGTTATCCAGCAGTTTCTCAGACATATCTTACAAGTGAAAACTGTGTATTGGTGACAGACGCATGGAGTCTGGATGCAAGGAAAAGGAAGGTTGAAGAAACAGTGAGCTTCAGGAAAGCCAACGGGCAAAGATCTCAGCCATTCATGCACCTTCAGCCTCTTCGACAACCAGCAGCGTCAAACGCCAAGCACTACACTAACATCACACGGCTTTCCGTAACTTGGTTTTATTCAGCCAATAGATAACTGGAACTTACAGCGATGTCTCATTGGTTTGTGCAAAGGCAAATTGCTGTTAAGCCCCGCCCCACCCGCAAGAAAGCGCATACCTTCAGCTTTGACTGTATCTCGCGAGATTTTCTCCGGGCAAGAACCTGCAAATGGCTAGAAACCTGCAGAACAGAAAAGCCAAAGAGGAGGAAAAGAAAAAGAGGAGGAAGAGGAGGGAGAAGAGAGAGAAGCCGTAACCAAAGAGGGAAAAGATGTGCGTTTCCAACCTACCTTTATACCTGCTTGATACTCTCGAACTTTCTTCCGCGCTAACACCTGTATGTGACTAGATACCTGAAGAATGTCCAGATGGTTTAACAAAAACATACACAACACACTATTTGCTTATAAGAATATTTCATCTACTCCACTGAAAACCTGTTTGTTGTTATATAAACAAATATTTAGTGTAATCAACAGTATATATCAAGTACATACCTGTTTTCTTGTGCGGGTTTTGCCTGTTCTCAGCTTGATGTATCTGGCAATAAGCTCATTGCGACCTGAGAAGACAGAAAAATGTGCTGTACGTTTCACAGTGGCCAAAAGGTGGCAACAAAGCATTGAAAGAGAAGCACGCATCTCTCATCAACACTGCCAGACTTCATGAGACTGAAACCACAAATAGACAACTAACGAAGTAAAGCTTTTGGCTTTATATACTAGATTTGCTTTAAATGCCGGGAGAAAACATGCTTCACATATGACAGCTGCGATCAGTCATCTGTAAAAACCTTTAATAAGGATAAATAATGTCTATTATGCAATGCAGCATGTAATATGCATCACTAAATGTATATCAACAGAACATATGAATCACATTTTCAATTCAATGCCTATTCATATTTTACAGCATCAGTATTCAGCTGTCGAAAAAAATAAACAAACTTGACAAAACTTTCATTTATTCGAAAGTAAATGTATTGTTTTAAGGATGTAGAAAAATGTGTTATTGTGGTGTTTTCAGCAGCTGTTTGGACTCATTCTGACGGCACCCATTCACTGCAGAGGAGAGCAAGTGATCAAATTCAGATTTGAAAATACTAACTGCTATTAACTATTTATTTAATTACTAGATTATTTTTCAAAACATTTAAATAATACATTTTTAAAAAATGTTTAACTGTGAAATGCCTGAAGAACACGTGCAATTGGTTTTATATAACATTATTTAAAAACACTTACAATGCTACTCAAATCTTCTTACTAAAGACTGTGCTAAAAAGTTTTAAATGCACGGGTCACTTGGCGCCCCCTTGAGGAAGACAACTTTGTTTTTTATATCAACAAATTTTAACTAGCTGCATTTGCCATCCACAAATTAGCAGCCGTTAAAATGTTGGGGGGGGTATATGTGTTATATAGTTTAAAACATAATTAGCAATACATAAGTAGCAAATTTTACATGTATTAAAATTTTGGAAAAAATAAAGTTGCAATTAAGAGCGTTAAAGGGAAGTAACAATTAGGGGTATTTTTTACACTGAGGCGGAAATAGTCTTCCACAGCAGAGAGACCACTGCACTGATTTGAGTTTCTGCACACCCTTCCCCAGACACACCCTCTCTCTCTCTCTCCCAGCCTCCGCATTCCTCGCATTCCACTGCGCCTGTGACATCTGCCCCACACAACTTGATTTGATGAGGGCAACAGCCTGGAGCATGCGTTCAGAGAGCGAGAGAACGGCCCGAAAAGAGCGAGGGAGTGAGAGAGAAACAAAGAGCTTTGCTGTTTCTGCCAGCAACTGGCAGCTGAAGATCATCTCATCCAACCAAACGGACACCCCACACCTGCCACGAACCGTCCCAGCAGGAGGCAAAGAATAACACGGACCTCCTATGTCCCATATTCCCACCTCCCAGCTCTGATTCCCTCATTCGGTTTCTTCTTAACCTTAGAGCATGTCTGGAAAGGAAGCTCAATCAGGAGCGTTTGGTTTAACAACTGAAAACTTTGTGGCATGGTTAAACCTAGCCGGTCACTGGACGACTGCTGGATCAACTCCTGCAAGGAGTGGGCTGTGATCCACTAACCAGACCACAGTCGACACAAACTTATCTTGTCCTTCATGCTCCGCTGAGACGGTTCACCAGGACGCACTGTAGAGCAGAAACGAGACTCGAGGTGGGTCAGAAGGTGGCTCCATCCTCAGGGTGCACGGCCATTTATTGCAAGCCTCTGTTCCCGTCGAAGCACAGGTGGAAAAATATCTCACAGGTGGAAAATATCTTGAAGCTGTAAGAACTAGGAAACCAGACAGACGGCATTTCTGCCATTCAACTGGGCTGTAAATCAACCGGGAAAAGCAAAAATTCTGCCATCATTTAGTTCCAAACGTGTTTTGAATTTATATTTTAAAGGAAGTTTGTAACCAGGCTGTTTTGGGTGACTATTGACTGCTCAAAATCAAATACTATGGAAGTCGATTGTGACCCAAAACGCCCGGATTACAAACTTTCTACTGAATTTTCATTTTTGGGTGAACCGCTCCTTTAGGTTAATGCTCTCGGAAGCATGAAAAAACGAAATTTAATTCAAAGCATAACCACTAATAAAAGCTGTCTCAGTGCAACACAGTTATTTCCACCCATCAATGTCGGTTGAAAATAAAAGGAGGCGGCTTTGCACTTCACATTGCACTGCTGGCTTTTTAGGCCCGATCCAGGCAGTGTTAAGCAGACGGCGTTCCCAGGGTCTCGCGTCAGTGATGGTATTATGAGCGCTGTCGTCATTCTCCTCGTGAGTGGGCTTCTTCAGTGGCAGATGACTACATGTAAATGGATAAGGTGTTTATAGTCACAAGAGAGAGCAGGCACTCCGTGAAGCCGGCATGCGCTTTCCTGGAGATGGCGGGAGCAGCGAGCGTCAACTATATGCTGGGATTTGTTTACAACTTGATTTAAGTCCAATTTGTGGAATCTCACTTTAACTGTGCCTAGGTGTACTGAATTGCTTAAAATGTTAAAATGAAATAAACCACTAAACCTGTGGCGTACGAGTCAAACATACCATGAACGGCAACGGAACCAAGGACACCACCATAAGGTGAAATCGCACGCATGGTTTCAATGGAATCCCTCACCAAAGATATACAACAGATATCATTAATACGCTTTCAGAAAATGCCAAAAATGCTCTATCAACAATGTCAATGCTCCAGTATTTTCTTATCAGCCAGTCGTGACATCTGAAACACCACATAGCGCACTGAAGCGTCTTTCTGACTTCACAGTGAGTCTGTAAATATGCTTGGATTTAGGGCAAGAGGAGGATAAAGCCCGGATGATGTAATCCCAGACTACAGAAGAGGCTAGATCTAATGTGTTGCCTTGTCATCTACAGCCAACACAGGCAGCTTCGCTCCTTCTAAGGCAGGATGAAATGGATTAAATTGCTCTATAAATGCCAGCTGCTTTGTTGACGCATAGGAAAGTCCTTGCATAAAGAGTTGCAACTAACACTCAATTCTAATAGAATGATTTTTGCATGTTGCTAAACTAAAGAAAACATCGTTTGAAGCGCATAAAAATAAGCAGTTCACACAAATATTGAATGCAGACAGTCATTTCAAACCTGGTTTTCCTATTTATACATCGATGGTGTGTAAACCACAGCTTGAACTTGACTTTTCTCTCAACCCAGACCGTGTCCCAAATGACACACACCTAAAAAAATAAAAACACACGAATGCGATGGTGTCCAATCCTGGTCCTTGAAAGCCAATATTTTGTAGAGCACTAACATGTACCAACAGACTAGCCAAGAAGTTTCCAGCATTGTTTAAGACTGGTCATTAGTTTGTTCAGGTGTGTTTAATTAGAACTGGAGCTACTCTCTGCAGGATAGTGGCCCTCAAGAAGCAGAAATGGCACCTGTGTCTATAGTTATGTTTCCATCCAAAACAATAAAAGTGGTCATTGCTTTTGTCGTGTAAGACAGTTCTGGGAGGCAATTATACAGAAATACTACGACGACAGACTTCGACTAAAATACCAGTTGAGAGGCTGTGCATCAAGATCGATCCCATTGTGCAAAGTCACATGACTTTTTGGATGCGTATGGAGGTATTTATTCTACCATTATTCGCGTTGACTCTTGTTCAAGTCAAAATGCACATATGGAAACATAGCTTATGAAAGGTTTGTCAAAATGCGTTCTGGGACGAATTTGGCCAAATCAATGCATGTTACATGGTTGCATTCTTTTGTTAACTTCTGCTAGACTCTGTTGCACTGGGAGCTGCTTATGACACCTACAAATTCTGCCTAGCTAGGAAGCTCACAATGAAGCAGCAGCTTGGGGACTTTGACTGATTTATAATCAGTCCCTCAGCAGTGACTCAAACCTCATGCAGGTGCAAACAGCACTTAAATCAGTATTTCCAGATTAGTTTCTGCAAACCAATTTCCTAGCTTGCATAAAAGTAAGGGTCTTTGAAATGAGTCTAGTCTAAATTAAACGTGTTGACACTTTTTTAAAGAGCAATGCACAAGAAAGAAGTACGCGTGTGAAAAGAGCCTTTGTGTTTAACATTGGAAAAGACAACTGTAGCCCTAAAAGATCCTCAGTGTTTCTTCACCAACACTGAGCTGTGTTCAGGACGCTTTTTGTCAGTTTGCCTTGCTTTCTCCCAGTCTGGTTTGTATCTCGAGGCTTGGCTTGCTAATTCAAACCAGCACTTGGGTTTTGTCTTGTCTGTTTCTCTGAGGAGAAGAAAGGCAAGCAGACAGTTTGAGGAGGAGGGGACCATCGCCAAACACCTGGACCCTCCCAATCCAGCCAAACTGGAGCGTCCATCTGCAAATTATGAACACACAACTGAAAGAGAGACATATCACGCAAGCCAAGAGTTAACCGCACTTGCTTATTTTTCCAATTTTTTTTGCTGGTTGTGTCCCACTAACATTCTAATACAGCTGTTCATAAATCGATAAACTTGACCTGTGTTGGCAAAGTAAGTCAGAATGTGTAACAGAATGACAATTTTGGTTTGGTTGAGGTTTTCACAAAACTGAGTTCACTAAAGGATTAGTTCACCCAAAAATTCTGTCATTAATTACTCATCCTCGCGTCGTTCCAAACCCAGAAGACCTTCGTTCTTCTTCATAACACAAATTAAGATTATTTTGATGATATCAGAGAGCCATCCGACCCGAGCAATACAACTGAAATGATGGGGAAAGAAAAAAAACATTTCTGGATCTGGGATCACTTCAGTTGTATTGCTGTCTATGGAGGGTCAGATAGATCTATGATTTCATCAAAAATATCTTAATTTGTGTTCTGAAGATGAACGAAGGTCTTATGGGTTGGGAAAGACGTGAGGGTGAATAATAATGATTTTTGGGTAAACTTACCCTTTAAGTCCTCAATCTAGAAATCCCAATGCTCAAAATAGTAATTAAACGTGTTCATCGGTTTTTATCGGATAAGATTATTGGTATTTGTATACTTTCCGAGAGGTCTGCCGCCTTTGCTTCAAAAAGCTGTGTTTTTCCATTAGAAGCAAAGCACTCGCATCTTGCATTTTGCTTCCGTTTTGAAAGGAACATGCATGAATGAGAATATTATATTTTAATGCTGTTGTTTTTAAAACAGAGAACATGCAAATAACAATTTTTTGAAAATTTGTCTCATTTTGACTCCATGGGTCACAATTTAGCATCTTTATAAGTAGAATAGAAATATATTATTTGGCAGAGTCTACACAAGTGCATGTTCCCACTTTACATGCTGAACATGCTTTCTAGTCATGGGGGTGAATGATAAAGTTGCCTTCAAAGGTCTGAGTCATTTAGGTAGCTATCTACAGTTTAACCAACTTGCTTTGTTGTTTCAAATGAACGTTTAATCAAATGGCCTCTTTAAGTGCAATATTAAGAATGCTCGGCATTGTGCCACTAAAAAAAGTTTGCATTCACAAATTCCTTTCCTCGTGTTGTTCCGTCTAATGAGAGTTTAACGCTTTGACACTGGAAATACTACTTTGCACCTGGAGTCATTAAAGTGTTATGCCTCGGGGGCAGACCTGCCTTGTTTAGGAGGAAGAACTAGTAAGAAAAAAAAAAGAAGAGTAGTAGAAAATGGAGGCGGGAGCGTGAGTGAGATCTTGTGGGGGAACAAACCTTGATTGAGCAAGACAAACAGAGCTGGTTTTGCCACTTTTTCAACTGGGTGAGAGGGAGGCAGAAGGGAAATAAACGACTCTCTCTTACAGGGCTGGGAAAAAGAAAGAGCTGCTAGTGATCGGAGATAGATAAATGCAACCAGTTTGAGGGGACAGCAAGCAAGCAGGGACAGAGAAGCCACAGGAAGAGTTCTTGAGAAACCTGTCTTCCGTGGGGCCTGTAGTCCACAGAGTTGCTCTGGGACATGTATAGGCCTGTTTTAGGTGCTCTGAAAAAACACAACTGCTGGCTAAGACATGCACGTATGTGTGTTTGTAAGGTATGTGGGTGTATTAGCAAACGAGAACCAAACCGAACACCTACATCAAAATACAAAGCCAAAGACGGCTGCTAGTGAAGGGCTATTTGAGGGTGACTAAATACGAGATTACGTAAGAGAGCAGATGGCGTACAAGCATTAGACATTTTATGATTCTTCATGAATGCGTGGATTTTTTCAATGGTATGCACAAAGGGATCCTCGAGTGGATCGTGTATGTGGATGAAAGAGTGTTGGATACAACAGCCCGGCTCTATCAGCACATTTTGCCACCCCTCCCATAAGCCATTCTATCTAGAAACACTTGTCTTTCAACCATAGAAAAACCCTCCATCACAAAAACGGCAGTACAGCGATACGATCTCGGCGGTTGAACTGTGTGTGTTTTTAAGACTCTCTTCCATTGATGAATACAATGAGAAGTTCCTGCAGAATTCAGTTTGGGCGGCAGAAGTTTAAAAGCCAATAATTACTTCCCACATATCAAATAAATCGCTACATGAGGAGCGGGCTACCCAGTACAACAAAAACACAATTCATATAAGCAGCGATTCATTTTAAATGAGCATTTACAATTTTGAAGTGATATAAACCGGGATGCATCAGTACTGATTTGATTTCCAATTCGATTCAATATTGATTATTTTGGATACACATGCCACATTTTCTTAAGAAAGGGAATTGTAAGTGACACTGTTTGCAAGCCATTATATTAACATCTCTGTGCCGCTTTGAGCGTTTAAATGAGACAGGATATAGAAAATAAAGTACTTTTTCTTTTAACTTAACTTTTTTAGTCATGTTTATTTTTTGCTGAAACTGGTATTAATATGGAGTACTGTTGTCACTTCTTGTTGTTTGAACTTCATATTTATTTTTGGCTAGTGGTTTTTGATGTGGTATCCAAATTAAAATTGAGATATTGTAAAATTGAATTGGTATCTAAAATATCTGCGTCACACAGCTTATTTATTAGAACACAAGATAACGTCAATCCAAAACAATGATTTAATTAATAGTTTTCCTTAAACTGTAAAAAATGAAAAGTTGGCCTAACTTAAAATTTCTAAGAAACTCACAAAGCTTGCTTGAGTTTATTCAAATTTTAACTTTTGAAGTTGTTCACTCAACACAAGTCACCGAGTAAAGTCACATGTCTCTTTTTTGTTAAGCTAACAATTTATTATATCTTTAATGTTGATGTAATTTATCTTCTTGGAAGAAGTTTGTTTTCAAAACATTAATGGATAAGTCTGTCCAAAAAGTAAACAACAAAGATTTCTTTGATACTAAGATATCCAGAAAGTGGTTGAACATAGTCTAGGCCTCAAAATTAACTTTGAGAATGGTAGAATTCTGGGTGAACCATTCCTTTAAAATTTCAACAATATGAAATTCTTTGTTCAGACTGTGTTTGACTAGTTTCTCTGACAAGGGTTTTTGTGTAGTTTAAAGAAAATATTATGTTTTAGTATTCAAGACTTAAAAGGTGGAAAGCGTGCATTTTCTACAGTGTAGCGTTGAGCCCTGGACTTGATGAATCTTGATGTAAAAGTGGAAAAGTATTGTGTGCACTGCAACTTCCTCTTCGGCACACCAATGCATCCCAAGCTCACTTACCATACATCTTTCCCTCGTCCGACAGGATGATCTTGCGCCGGCCACAGGGAGGATATATAGCCAGTGCCTCCTGAAAGCTCTGCTCGATGTCGGGGCTCCACACGCCCTCGGCGTCTCCATCGATGGCCTTGTCCAGCTCATCACCCCCATCATCCAGCCCCTGCTCCGGGCTGCCGTTGGCACTCCACTTGTTGGACGCAATGGTGCCGGCTCCTACCGGGCCCTGGCACGAGCCCCCACGCTACACAAGTACTGCGAGACAGAAACAAGGAAAGAGAGAAGGAGAACGTTACTTTATTGTCGACATAAAGATTAAGCTCTTTCAAAACCGCTCCCTTTAGTTGTGCGCACCCATAGTTTTGGGCATAGGCTGATGAAGACACCAGCAACTGTGACTCTTATTACCATTTCCTCTTCTCAAACGCTTCCAAAACGACAAATGAATTTTAGACATTATATAAAGCTCCATTTAAAAGGATTAGATAATTAGGACTAGCCTGCAAAAATACTTGTGGTCGGGAGCGCGCGGTCCAATGTGGCCGTCTAAATGTCTGAAAATGGTTAAGGGATCTTAAGCGTTTTTCAGGCTGCCTCTTTTTCGCTTGGTATTGTTCACGAGGATCTGGTCCCGGGAGTCACTGGTGTGCCCACATATTTCATTCTTTTATTTCACTTTCTGCTGATGCTGACGAAAAAACGCAGCTTGGGTAAATACGGCCGACTCCGATTGAGACCTTCCTTTGGGGATATTCAAACGCTCTGGTTACACGCACACTGAAAGAATAAGCTTGACTTGGCAGCACGAAGACACAGAATGAGCAAAACAACGGCCGGGAGAGTGTTGGAATATGTGAGCGTCCTAATTACTTTTCGACATTGCAGGCCTCAGACCTCAGCGCAATCGAACACTGCGGGGAGGACAATTAGCATGCATTTCCAAATTGCATTTGCCTCTCAGGTGACACGCAACACCGTTCATCTCATGCAATCAGGATTGTCACAGTCACTGGATGTTCTACAGAGAAGTAAAATAATTTCTAATCCTTCAGTAGAACCAACATTTTAGTAGTTTCTCAAATATACACTTTGTGTCCTTTAAAGACTTTGATACACTGCGTTAGGCCTATAATACAAAATTGAGTTCTAAAAGACTGTGATCTACAATTAAACCAAAATACGTGTAGAAAACTAGTGCCACAATGCTAGGGGATCCACAGTGATTTCAGTAGTGCAAACATGTATGGAATTAACATTCATTTTGTATTTGGATTGTGTCTGTAAATATATTTTATAGCTTTTTATATATATATATATCAATTTCCAGTGTGGTGTAAAATGCAAATCACTACTTGTTACATGAAAGATTGCATTAACAAACATTTCAGTCATTTATCTTTTTTGATAAACAAAACCACAGGAAAGCAAAAAGGAGAGAAGGTCTCTTTAGAAAGAAACATGAGAGAAATTAATAAAAAAAAAAAAAAAAAAAAAGGGAAAAAAAGATAAATGATAAATATGTACTTCTTTTTTGCAATAAAAATTATTTTTAAGATTTTCAGTGTTGATTTTCATTTTAACATTCTTATGCATGTCCTTAAATTCTTTCATTTGTTTTATATTAATTATGTGTTTAAATTCTCATATTATTTTTAGCTTTTAGTTTGCTAAACTTATTTCAGTTAGTTAGAGTCAAGTTTTTAGTGTCAAAATTTATATTTAATTTTAGCTTTATTTTAATTAAATTATTTTTCATTAATACTAAACAAAGTGTTGCAAAAGAAACCACAAGCTAAAAATCCTGCACTAAACTTTGATTGCTGCTCACCACGAGATCTATACGCAGTGATTTCTGCCATGTCACCAAATATATTGACATTATGTGAGGTAGCACAAACGAGCAAACTTAAATGTAAATAAGACATGACTGAATGCTTTGAAAAAGCTCTCCCTTTAGTGTGTGTGTGCACTGGGGGAGAGGGTGAGAGACGAGTGTGTGCACGGGGAGCTCAGAGAAGCTGTTCTATTGGAGAGTTGGGCTTAAATTCCAGACATGTCCTTATTAAGGAAGTGCAGCGTTAGTTCTCTCTCTCTCCCTTATGTCAACGAGCCCCTCTCGCTCTACCCTCTTCCCCACCCTGCGCTCCCAAGCACTCTGCCCAAATAAGGAGAGGCGAGCAAAGGATGAGGGGAGGGGGAGGTGGAGGAGGAGTGCTGGAGTCAAGGGGTGTCGGGGGGGACAAAGCAGGAGGGAGGGGAGGGGAGGGGAGGAGAGGACTGACCAATTTAGACATCCATTCGGAGACTGAAAAACAGTGGGATTGTTTTGGACAAAACGCAACATCAGCACGCCCGGGGACTTGAGCGTTCTCAGCACTCCTGATAACGACAGAGCTAGTACAGCTAACAGAGGGAGAGTGGCCTGGATGCGACTCATCAATGCAAAACATTTAAAACAATATCAAATACATATACCATGGCACACTAAAAAACTTTACTGTGAGGAACTTAAATAATTATTAACATTATCACCTTTTTTTGTAAAGCTGCTTTGAAGCAAGTGTTGAAGCAAACACACACAAACCATGGCTTCTTTTTTTGTAAAAAGAAAAAAAAAGTACTATTAGTACTAAGTGTGGTATTAAGAAATACACTAAAAT
>JAUYWG010034069.1:0-19151 GCA_034779775.1 Enteromius afrohamiltoni
TATAAATATTAACAAAAGTACTTAAAGTAGACTGTAGATACAGTTACTTAACCAATTTGAGGCAGTTGTTGAACTTTCCTTTGGTATCAGACGCGTCCTCTCCTCTCCAGCAGCTGATGTTCCCGGTTGTCATGGTAACTCACAGACAACAGTGAGATGGCTAACGGTTACTATTTAAAAAAAACAATTATATTAATAGGGGTTTTAGCATCTTTTGAAGAGTTCAATAACTTTGTTTTATACATTTGTGTGTCTGAAGTTTACACATTTTAAATAGCACATTTGGTAATCAGAGAGCATATAAAGAAACATGTAAATAATGGTAATGAAATTACGTGCAAACGACGTTGTAGTTAGGTTGCCAGTAAGTCATGAAATTACTAATAAATTACGAAGAGTACGATTCCGGGACGTTCTTGGTTATCTTGTTAAGGAGGAAGTACTGACGTCGTGAACTGCTAATAGGATGGTAATGGAATTACATGCATACAACGTAGTTTGTTGCAAATTGGTAAGTCATAATATTACCAAAAATAACAAATATGTTACGTAATGTTATGTCGTGTGTTAGCTCGGATAGTACACATGATGGTATTGAACACATATTGCTTGACGATATTATTTGTCAAATTCTCATTCTGTCACAATGGTGTATTTATTTAATTACGTATTTTATCTGTCATAACTAAATCATCTCGATACGTTAGCTCTGCTAACTTATCTAGGTCAACAAACAGAAACAGACTTGACTAAAAATATTTTTAATATTTTAAAATCCGATATTCCGAAATATCGGCAACGGAATAGCAATTGATTGAGAAGTATTCGTTATTGTATTACTCATATTACTTACTGACGCGAACTTGTTTAGGTTAAACATAGCCTAATGTGTCCACATACTGTATTCTGATGCATCTAAATTCTCAATAAATGTTTTTATTGATGTATCTTAGTGTTTCTGTTCTCATAAAATGGGATGAAAATGAAATTTAACAGAACAGTGATCGAGTCGTCGTCTGATAAAATCAAACAGGCTACACATAAAATAATGACAACAGTGTTGCTTGCATGTGAAACTAAGCGCAATTAATAGAATTTTTTTACTTTGTTTAGTACTGAGATGTAAATTTGCAGCATAGGCGAATATCAAATCGAAAAACAACTTTACTGTGCTCCACTTACACCAGTGTTCTTTTTGAAACGGCGTTTAGAATCAAAAAGGATCCTCGTTAACACTGCGGTAAACCTTCCCCGGAGTTTTCAAACTACAACAGGGTCTGCTGTGTTTTTTTTTTTAAAGTGTGTTTTTGAGTGTGGAAAATGCCGGGAAAGGAGCGTAAAGTTATGCTTATCTTTCATAGCCTACCTGTGACTATAGCATTTAAGTAGCGTAGTTTCAAATCTAGCACACATAAAAATAAGACACGTGTGGAAAACCATTTTCGTGAGGGAGCATTTCTGCACCGTGAGAGAGCACACAATACTAAGTGTGTGCAAAAATGTGTGTTCGCGATACCTTCACACCTCGCACATCAGTTGCATTTTTAAGACTTTATAGGCGGGGATCATATTGTGATTGGTCATTTTCAGTGTGTTTTTTTTATTATTAATAATTAATCCTTAATAATTGACACCAATACATATTTGCAGTAGCATATAAAAATCAGGTATAAAACATGAAACAAAATGAATAGTCTAGTCATTTCAATAATTGAGAATTAATTTAGAATACTGTAATGACCCAGCAGTCATAAAAGTGTAACTGTTACCATCATGGAGAAAGATGTGCAGGGGAGGGACTTAATAATAAGAGTTAATAAGAGGGGGTCACGCCTAGGGAGTAATTCAATGTAAAACTGCTTCAGCAGAAAGCACGTTGTCCTGGTAATAAACAATGTATCAATACATCTGCCCAACTCTTGCTGGATCTGCAGGTTGCAGGATGTGTGGCGTGTTATACACTAATGTTACCAACAGGGATGGTGTAGAGTGCCCTCTAATGGATAAACTATGCAATGCAACACTCTCGATTTATTTTAATTTTGAAAATGCCTAATATCTGTTGATAAATCGGTCAGGCTCTAGTGTTTTCTTTCCATATTTTTTTTTCTGAGGTAATGTGGCCAGCTCAGATGGAGTGAAATTCTTCCAGAAGGATTGGATCCAGAACATCATCACGTAGAACCCAGGATCTTTCCCCTGGTCCGTATCCTTCCCAGTCTTCTAAATATTCCAGTCGACCACTGCAAAGTTTGGTAATCAACGATCTCCTGTACTTTGTAGATGGTTCCTTCCTCTGTGGCCAACGGAGGAGGGGGTTCCACTTCAACACCAGTCTCTGTGGCGGTAAGAACGGTGTTATGGTAGGGTTTCAGAAGTGACACATGGAATGTGGGGTGCTGGCTTTAGCCAGTGCTTTAGCATCACTCTGCGAACAAAATATAATTATTCTGCCATTAAACTCAAAAATATTTTAATACCTGACACAGCAGTATAAGACGTTTTGGTAGAAGCGGAAAAAAACAGGCTTAGGCTGGTAATTCTGATAAGTTGTCGGACACAGGCCGGGCTCGGGCCTAAATTAAAGGCCCTTGCTGGGCTCTAACTGACGAGGACAGAACTCAAAGCACATGGGGAACACAGCTTGCACGGGTTAATTTAATCAATAAAATTAGGACAGGACTTAGGACACGTGTCATGACAGCGTGACAATTTAAACTTTCAATAAGTCATCTGTTTATTTAGATTGTGTTAAACAAGTGTAATTTAATTACAAAAAACAAATTTTTTTTCCTGAGGTACTTGCACTTTAAATGAGCTGCGTCTCAAATTTCCACCATTTTCCCAATATTACGCCTCTCCCGGAGCCTCATGGGATAGGAAAGCGTCCATGGTATTCGTACTACAGAATTTGGGTGGAAGCAGTAGGTCATCCGGGTACTTCTCACCTACTGAATTTCGAATACTAAGAATTCTTACATACTACTCGCCTATCATACTGTTTTTAATGTACTATATAGTAGGGAAGTAAGCGATTTCGTAAGCAGCAAAAGTCACCACTTATTTTTTTACAAAATAATTTTTTTTCCAAATAAATTCCCTGGTTAAATATTAGAGCATACTAAGGTGAGAAAAAAAGAGCATTTTTTTATTGACAAAATTATACACAAGTAATGTTACATCCACGCCAGGCTCCACCCTCACTCCAACACAACGCTCACAATTACAAAGTTCTGATCACCTGAACCTGACAGTAATCACATCACCAATCAAGCACTACATAAATCCACACACCACTCTACAATCCCTATCCAAGCTCGTTCATACGAAGTGAATTCGCTACTCTCAGCATATTACCTGTGATACTTACCTGTTGGAACTTACCTGTGATCTCCTTGTTGTTCTCTGTCTTCTTCAGATTTTCATCTCCTTCGTCTCGTCCAGTGAGTTGTGGTGTGTGGTTGTGGCGTTCGTCTTGTCATCTGTGTGTACAAGGAAATAAAACTGGTAAGTACAGCTTTCAACGCTATCAAATCTACTCAAGAGTGCATACTCACCTCATCATCTCATACTGTCTGTTTGAACTCATTACAATAAACTCATTGCTTGTCATTGCTTTTACTTACCACCTGTGTCCAATCCGCTTCATAACAAGTAATGCTTTTTTCACTCAAAACTGTAAGTAAACTCAGATCATTGAGGCCAATGATAAAAAAAAGTTCATAAAAAAGGAAATGAACAGTCCTAACTAAAAGAAAACAAACTGACAAATATTTGGTACCAATATTGGGTGATAATATTGCACAACAAAAAAATGTATAAGTCATTTTTGTAGGCTTGTTATTTTTGTACACAAGTGTATCAAGGCTTAAAAAAAAGAATTCTCCATGGGCCAAAATGACCTGTTCACAATATGAGTGTTTAGCTATATCATGTGACTTCAGCAAAAACAGATGGTTAAAGGTCAGCAGAGAACTTTCACTTGCTATTTTGAAATCAGGAAATGGATACAGAGAGATCTCCACATTCAGGTATGTCTTTAGTTCTTAATACAACAATGCAGTACAACAGCATAAAGATAAACTTTTTTTTTTTTTTTAAATAAACATTTGTAACAATAAATACTGTCTATATTAAGAAGCATTTTTTTATTTGTGGGACTTGTCTGTTTCGCTGTTGATTTAGCACTATGACCTCTTTTAAACTAACATAAATATGTACTGCGTTTAACTTTTATAATATGTATTCAAGAGTGAATTGAAAATGTTTGAGTGAATTGAAAATGTAGTGCATTAACATTGTGACAAGGGGAACAGAGAACATTTTACTTTTTTTGTGCATGCATTTTTAAAACAAGTAGCATGATCTTCCAGTACCCAAGGCTTCAATTTCAAGACCACAGTCCTGGCACCCTAGTACCTACCCTACCCTTGATCCTAAATATGACTGTTGATGACCCTCTTGAAAAAAATGTATCAAATTGATTTTGTTAGATTGTCAGTCCTAAAGAGCCCCAGCGTACGTAGTTTCACACTTACCCCAATCAAACAAACCTGAATAGTCTAATCAAAGTCTAAAGGTTACTAGAAAGTTACAAAGATACTAAATTGGGTGTGTCTGATAAGGGGAGCCATATAAATTGTGTAGTGCTGGGGTCTGCCAGGACAGGTTTGAAAACCACTGTTTTCAAAGTTTGAAAACCAGATTTCGATTTCATTTGCTTTTTTATAAGGGTAATGATGTAAATTGTAAAAGCATTTGCACTATAAATTTTGCATTGACAAATTAAAATAATATGGTGACAGTTACTAGTTTGTAACATCGAGGAACATAATGAACAGGTTTAAAACAGCTAAAATAACAGCTTACAAGAGAAGTTGGTTAAGAGATGTTAAAAATGGTGATTTTTGCAATTATTGTTAGCTTTTCCCTGTTAATAGCTATAAACAAAGTATTTTTAAAAAAGAAATTGGTGAAAAGATACAAATTTAATATGTAATAACTTTCATGGGTCTAATCCAGCAGTTCTTAATCCTGAGGGTTTGTATAAATTATGTCTCCCATAATTAGAGTAGAACTGCCAATATGTCCTAGAAATGCAGTCCAAGGATTATACTACTGATTGAAATACACTTACACTCACAATAATACACAATGCAAATGTGATTTAATACACTGTTACAGCAGTCAAAATGAAACAAGTAAAATAAAAAGAAATTTGGCGTTTGAGGCTTTTTCCACAATAACCGTTATGACTAGAATGTTTCTTCCTTATTTTCTGTTATCTCATGGTTAGAGTCTGACTTTGTGAGTCTCAGGTCCAGTGGGTTGAGTGAATAATCAGCACTTTCTTCCATCTCCAATACTGTGACTCAGGAAAAACACTTGAGCAAGGCACTGAACTCACAACTCTGGTAAAGGCTAGAAATTATATGTATGGTGCTACTGGGCATGCGCACATCAACACAGAATACTTTTTTGTGCTGTACATACTGTACAACAATTACTATGTTTTTCTATATTGCAAGGGATGGGTTCAGAGGGGTAGGGTAGGTGTAGACAATCATATACGTAGGAAACATCTCTAGGTTATGTATCCGTAGATCCTTGAGGGAATGAGATGCTGTGTCAAAGCGCCATGGGAATGCTTTCAGCATGAACACACTCTGAATCTGCTGTGTAATCTGTCTAATGAAAGGGCGAGACTTCACAGGGGGTTGACATCAGAGACCAGGAAGCTTAAAAGCATGTGCGGTGAAACCGGGGTCAGCCTCAGGAATGAAGCAAGCGCTGTCACCAAGTTGCGGTGTCTCGTTCCCTCGAGGAAACAAAGTTGCATATAACCTAGAGACTTTCTTCTTCAGGAAGTCAAGCTGCCTCAAAGTGCAGAATGGGAACAAATTGCCCATGCAACCAAACTTTCAAATTCCTGCTCAGTGTGAATACAGCACAGAAGTGCCAGGAGTGGCTTGCATGTCTAAGCCATAGAATCTGATGAAGGTTAGATAGCAGATATACTGTACTTCGGTACAGACACACCTCCAAAGAAGGCCACACTTCAGATTGATTTAGCCTTGAACCCAAAGTGTTCAGAGGGCACTCATAAGCAACAGTAATGGCATCCACTATCGACCGGCTGATGGTCTGCTAGGAAGCAGGACGGGGACCATAGAATTTAAGCAGTTGGTCTACTCTTCTCCACAGGACAGCTTTGTGTTACAAAAGTAAATCTTCTGCTGGTCCAGCTCCTTGAAGGAAGGAGATGGGCTGTGGTGTAGAGGAAGGGACCTTAGAAGCAAACTAAACACTAACTATTCTTCAGGGTTTGAAGACCAATGATGTCCTGACTCTGATGATTGGGAGTTTCTTCCTGGGTAGAAGGTAAAAAAGAGCAGAAAGAGAGATCTGCTCTCCACGGATCTTTGGTTGAATGGAAAGTAAAGGCCTAGTGCAAAACCTTTAAGGGATGCAGTGAAGCTCAAATCCTCATCTTCTCAGTGTGTAAACGGGACCGTGGACAGGGTGTGTTGGGGTTTACAAGGCGCAGTTGCACCAGCTCTGGGACTTAGTCACCAGGAGACAAGAATCTTGATGAGACCGGTGTCCAGATAAGAGGCAATAGTGTTTTGAACTTTTGGAGGGAATGTTTTATGGCTTTGTCTTCAAGCATGATCATTTGCATATGAACTGTATTGGAGGTTTATATTCAAATTAGCACGGATTCTTAGAACACTAATATGTTACATACCTGTAGAAATCAACTTATAATACACACTCCCAACTAGGTCATCTGATGACAAATTCATAGATAGCCAACATAGGACAAATTAGGTAATATTAACTATTGATCTACCATAAAAATGCATAAAATAGTATACAACACAAAAGACAATATACATGCACAGTAACAATACACACAAAGACCTTGGGATACGCATTATAGGAAATTAATGGACAAATTGTATAGGACTTAATGAAAGGAGTAATTTTCTATTCTATTTTAGATAGAATTACGTAAACAGGGAGATTCTCTCCACATACTTTTTTTTACGTTATAAAGTTTATCTGATCTGGCAGAGGTGCCCTGATTAACAAAATCTGGATAAAACCTTGTGTTGACAGAACAATTATTCTGAGGCCTTTGAACTAAAATGAAATCAGACTGGTTGTGCTAGCTCTAATCAAACAATATTGTGTGGTGTAGTGTTTGAGCTGTTTAATATTTACTTTTCTTTCCAGTGATACATTAACAGATCTATTTCTAGATAATGCCATGGACACTTCTCTAGAGACACAATGTGGAGCACTTGAACAGTGTGACTCTGATTCATCAGATAACAGCATAGGTAAAAAGATTAAGACGTGTTCTTATGTTGCAGGATCCTGATATCTTTAACAACATATTTTTGGTGTGTTTTTTTTTATTTATATTTTTTAGATTTCATAATGCCCAATCTAACCATTTTAACTGGAAACTCTGCAGCCATCCAGTTTGGACATGAGAACATTCTACTTGGAGAAAAACAACCAAATATTAAAAATGTAGAAATACACACAATTGTTCCTTGACAGAGGAAGATATCAGAACGCCACATCTCAGTAATCAATATGACTGGCTTACACGAGACTGAACATAACCTTGTCTCTGTTAATCATGTCATTGGTCAACTAGTAAGTGAATATGAAATTAATGCCTTCATCTTTGTTGTGCGACTGGGCCAGTTAACAGACGCTGATAAAATGGGACTTGACTGGCTACAGAGAGTGTTTGGTGACAAAGTTGTTCAGTTTGTCATGATTCTTTTCACTTATGAGAGAGAAGAAGAATGTGACACTCTAAAAGATGATATGAAAAGAAACCCTGTTCTGGAGCAGCTGCTAGAGAAATGTGGAGGAAGATATCACATGTGCAACAAATCTATGAACAACCACTCAGAGATGAGAGAACTGATGAAAAAGATTGACCAGCTGTTTAATGAGAATAAACAGCAGCACTACACTGGAGAGATCTATAACACTGCAGTAAAACAGGAAGAAGAACTGAAAAACAGTATGTATCAAAGTGGTAACACAAATTTAGTTTCCTGATGTTTCACATGTTCTTCTCTGATGTTGCCCTATTGTAGTGACTATATTCAATATTTTAATTGGAGGAAGTAGTGTGAATCTGTGAGGGATCCGAGACATCCACAACTAATCCACAATATACAAGGGTGTTGAGGGTTTGAACCTTTCCACAAGGCCGTCTGTTTGTGGGTGGTATGGACTTTTCTGAAGCATTGATGCTCAACTGCTGGATTAACTGCCCCACATAAGCCTTGACTTGATGTTAATGCCTTGATCCATCAAGATCTCCTCTGATATTCCTACCGTAGAAAGATGAACCATTGATCGGCACTGCACTGTTTTTCTCCAGTGGCCCCACAATGTTGATATCTTGAAATGGTCACGAATCACAGGGATAGTTTACAAGGGTGCTCTGCTCCATTGAGTCACAGCACTGATTTTCTGACATATAGTGCACATTGTAGCATGTTAGGAGATCAGTATATAGTATTGGGCAGTAAAAACGTGAGCTGATGCGTGCATATATAATTTTCAGCCCATGTAACTGTGTGTGCTAAGTGTGAAACAAGTGAACAACAGCAAGAGTCACATAATTAACTTGAAAATACAATTGCAACACTACGGTAAAGTATAAAGGCACTTAAACAAGGGAAGACCTGGGCTCCAGGGATTGATAGTTGGATTAGCTCTAGAAAGTTGTTTGCACTGCGATCATATATGACAGAGCAGTTTCAGGTCTTTTCTCTGACACCTGAAAAAAAGCCATGTGCTTCTGCCAGCGGGAGAGCCGACCTCAGACCATTAAAGGTTGAATAATAGTATTCACATAGTTTAACAATGTTTTAAAGAGGAGAAAAAAAATCTGTATGTGAGGTGATAGGTAGGTTTGGTCTAACATAGTTCTCAGTTATGTAAATGTTAATACATCATGTGCTAAAATAATAATCATTAAATTACAAAAAATATTTTTTAACCAGTCAAAAAAATAAATTTAACGCATTTCCTTTCTGCTTTCTTTAAGTGGAACCCACAATCAGTAAAGAAATAATTGAAGACACTACAACATCAGAAACTGGAGTAAAGCATGGGGTGAGTACCTAAAGTACATATTTTACTGAAATGCTGAAATGCCAAAATGCGTTACAGGTCTAAAAAGAAAAATACAGAAAACAAAGATTAATGTGAAATATATCAAATGAAGGTATTTTTATCATCTCAAAGAAGCATTTCTGATGAGGATCAATAAATACAATTTAAATAATAATACATTATTATTGGCTGATACCAGTCAAATATCTTCTTTGCACTGCAGAAGTGTCACAGAAGCTGCATCCAAATTGGCATTTAGAATCATTTACACTGCAGTTAAAATTGGATAAACTAATATTTTGAATATAAAATATATAAAATAATGGGGAACAGTTTTGATAGTCCACTTAAGACATTCTGCTAACAGTAAGTAATTTTGCAACTATATGTCTACCACTTCATTATAGTATTAGTAAACTGTCTGCTTAAAAAACTTTTAAAATGTCATGTATATAAATAGTAAACATTTATTAGCTAAAGAAACGTATTAAACGTTTTAAAATAACTGCAGGCCATTATTTAAAGCATAAACCATAAGACATGTCCAGCCTGTCATGCATATATATTTTGGTGTTAAATATGTTTTAAAACATATGAAAGGTATTTCCTGAACAGGTTATTTGTTTGCCTTTAAATTTTAAATACATATAAAGACTATGTAAACCATCATACAATTCACACGCATGTATCAAGATGACTGAGGTGTACCAGCACATTACAGGGTGGACATATAAAGCAGCCCCACTCCTTTAGTTTAAGTTTAGATTAATTCAAATCGATTCAGCAACATCTCAACTAAAAAATCTGTAAACACCACATTATGAACAGAGCAAAACACATTTATAAAAAGAAATCTAGATATACATTCACAAAACAGTAAATAATTTTAAAGAACACATTCCTGTTCATCAAAACTCTGTTTATCTAAGCTGCTCTTCTATATACTTCCATAAAACCTTGTCTATCTGTACAGAGCATTTATGGAGAACTTATGGCTCTGGAATCAATTAATATCTTCTATGCGACTAGGCAAGAATAATTTATTTATCTCTTTCTGGTGCAAGCACTTAACCTTTTTGCGTTTACTAAAATGTGTTTCATCTCAATGAATTGTGAATGCCATCTGGATTCAGATGCACTGTCAGATGCAGGGGCACATGTTCTTCCTTCAGTTGCCTGCATTAACTGGGTTTAATGTTGTGATATGCACATACTGTATTTTCTGTTCAATACACTGGCTTCAGCTTATGAATGCCTGATTGTAATTGCAAGTACTTCTATCATTCAAGTGGGTAGAATAAAATAGATCAAGCAAGATACAGGGCAACGGAAAGTTCAGGGAGGAGTTATATGAAACACACTTCGTGGAGCCTTTCTATTGTAAAGTCATGCAGTATGTAACCTCTTGTCGAAAGTCCATCATGCAATGTGAACACAGCAGCAACTGAATGCTACCCTAGTTGTGCAGTGTGAACACAACAGTGATTCAGCGACTTTGAAGTGTGAACTCGCTTTAGAAAGTGTTCACTCAAAATAAGAGGTATCTGCTTTTATCTATAATGCCACCTGCAGCTGGAATCAGCTTTTAAAGAGATCAGATATGCCAAATCAGTAGCTATGTTTTATTTAATCATCAACTCACTTGCTTTGTGCAAAAGTGCGGATTCATTCAAGAATGAAGCACCACGTTTTTGATCAGAGATCCTTTATTAGCGTCTTCCACCAAGAAACAGCTATATAGATAAATGGGGGAGGGATCTTGGGTATTACTAAAGATATTCAGCCTGTGTTGTAGTAAACACATTTTTAATATGTATTATTAAGAGTCCTTCTCATACCGATCCCATCAGTGCCAAAGTACAAACAATTAAAATAATAATTTAAAAATAATTAAGTACTCTGTCAACTTCTTGGCGCATACAGCCCTATGATTTCTGCGATGCAGATGGAAAATAAACTGAATTTACAGTTCAACACAGAATTTCATGGAATTTGTCAAACAAGTGGATGAAACAAGAAAAAGGAGGTCACTTAAATCAAATCATGTTATGGATTTATATCTGTATATTTTAAGCAACAAAAGTTCATTCAAATATGAATCCTGTATGCTCTGCATGTAATGAATGAACAGCAGAGACACAGTTTTGTTTTCTACACACATGGAAGTGCATGTGACGCTAAATCAAATTTGGGTGAAATTTATTTACTTTTATTACCTGCGGAAACACTTGAAACAACATTTTCCTGGAAGTATAAAGAATAGAATTTTAGGGGTTTTTTTGTGTTTTGTTTGGTACTGAAAGTGGTACTGAGAACCATTGATTTTTAGTGGTACCGTACTGAATACAGAAACTTTGGTATCATGACAACACTACTACTATTAAAGACACAGTTCACACAAAAAAATTGTTGTGTGTATTAGCATGTAAAATATCTAAGGTAACAACTGTAACCCTGGTTCCCTGATAGAAGTTTACAATGCTATAGTTTATAACTGCTGTACAAACCTGGAAATTTGAATAGTGTTAGTTCATTGTTTAATTATTTTAAATCATTGTTTAATATGAATTTTGTATATTTATTTTCCAGGGGAAAAAGAAGGTCTTTGGAAAAAAAGTCAGACAAGATCAGTACCTAAATCAGAAAGAGACTGACAATATTAACAATCTATTTCAACGACTTTACCTTGAAGGCAGGCACAACAATAAACTAAGAACTGCAGATGTATTTAAGTTGACTGCAGATTCATTACAATCCCATGAATATTGTGCTGAGGAGGAGCTGGTTCAGACTTTCATACAAAAACTACTGATGATGGACTACAGAGCAAGATACATTAATGTTGAAGAGGCTAATGAAGCATACAAATCACAAAGAGACAATGACTCATCTGAAGATGAGGGTGATATTTTCAAAGAAATGTCTTTTTCTAACATAACATGTCAGTCTGACCATGTTCATCCAATGGATGTTCAGATGGCTGTGTTTCATTGTGCTGATGGTCTCCTGAAGCAGCTGATGGTGACTAAACTGTCCCAGTGTCAGTACGCTCTGCCTCTGCTTGTGCCTGATCCTTTCACACAACAGATTGAGTGTCCTCTCTGGACATTTAGACAAATCTGCAAGAGCTGGAAGATGAAGAACACAGACAATAAAACCATCAGTCAAATCCAACCAATCTACAGAGTACAAACTCCAATGCTGTCTTTTATTAGGTTTGGCTCTGTTTCCTCATCCAAGTCTCAGCTGATGAACAGTCTGATCAATGAGAAACACAACACATTCTTCCACAGGAACTGCCCAAGCAGCAGCAGAAACAGAATCCTGATGGACGGAGTGGTGGAGATTGCCTGGTTCTGCCCCTCTGGAAAAAACACTGATAAATTCACTGACTGCGTAGCTTTCTGTAATCTACATGGAGATGCAGGAGACCATGAGAAACAGCTGCAAATCCTCACTGAAATGGCATCAGTGAATGTTGTTCTTCTACCACAATTGGACAGGAGTGACAAAAATGCTAAAATTATCCAAAACCTGTACAGGGACAAGAAGCCACTTGTATGTCTTTTTACAGAGGATGAATCTTCTGTCATTGAGACTAAAAATGGGAAATTCAAAATTGGTTTAAAAGGCAGAAATCAGTCAAATGTATCTAAAGAACTCAGGATGGCTATAAATCGTTGTCTCACATATTCAGGACAACACTCAAATTTTAGTCTTGAAAGTGTGTCCAAACATTCAGATATACTCAGAGTTGATGAGGAAGATGATGATGATGGCTGCAAGACAGGAAGAGAAGCAGCACAGCAGATGATATCTTTACTGGAGAATAAACATCTGACAGAAATCAAAGAATCATTTCTGCCTCATCAAGGCAAACTGTGGCATGAGTGGTGTCAGAAGAACAAAGAACTACATCGACCTCAAGCAGAAGAGTTGGAAATGGACATAAGCCAAATACAAGCCAACTTGAGGAGAATACGTGAGCAGCAGCATGCAGTAAGCATACATATTTTTATGCAGACATTTATTAATCAAATCCAATTACATGCTGAGAATAAGATCTATTTTCTTAAATGGCTTGGAATCTTCCTGGATGAATATATCTCTAAGGATATTTCTGTTCTTCATCAAAAATATGATGAACAGTGGTCGACAGTTGTAAAACTTAAAGAAAACAATGAGAAATCTGAGAAACTGGCAACTGAACAAACTAAACTTGAGAAAATATCTGAGGAACTACAAACAGCAACCTTTGGTTTGGAGCACATCACAAGGGAGATCGGTCAGATCTATGAATCTTGTTTTGCTGTGAAGAAGAACAAGAAAGATCTTCAGGTCGACTTCTCTTCTCTCCCGAGTCTTGCAGCAGAGATGATGATATCTGGATTTCCAGTGGAGCTGATGGATGGAGATGCTGCTCATGTTCCTGTGATCTGGATCTCTGCTGTTTTTGATGAACTCATCCAGAAACTGGGAGACCAGAGAGTCTTTGTGCTGTCAGTTTTAGGGATCCAGAGCTCTGGGAAATCTACCATGCTTAATGCTATGTTCGGACTTCAGTTTGCAGTCAGTGCTGGAAGATGCACCAGAGGAGCTTTCATGCAGCTGGTTAGCGTTTCAGACAAGATGAAGACACAGATGAACTTTGACTATATTCTGGTTGTTGATACTGAGGGTCTTCATGCTCTAGAACTCTCTGGAAGATCAACAAGACATCATGACAATGAACTGGCCACATTTGTTGTTGGTGTTGGGAATCTGACACTGATCAACATCTTTGGTGAAAATCCAACTGAGATACAGGACATTCTCCAGATTGTTGTTCAGGCCTTTCTGAGGATGAAGAAGGTCAAACTGAATCCCAGCTGCATGTTTGTACATCAGATCGTTTCAGATGTCACAGCTGTAGAGAAGAACATGGAGGGAAGGAGACGACTGCAGAAGACGCTGGATGAAATGACAAAACTTGCTGCTGAAGAGGAAGTCTGTGCTGCAGAGTATTTCAGTGATGTCATTAAATTTGATGTACAAAATGATGTGAAGTATTTCGCTCACCTCTGGGAGGGCAGCCCACCCATGGCACCACCACATCCTTCATATTGTGAGAATGTTCAAGAACTAAAGAAAACTATTATGTCTCAAGCTGCAAAATCAGATGAAATGATGTTGACACATTTAAAAGTTCGTATTAAAGATCTCTGGGAGGCCTTACTGAAGGAACGATTCGTCTTCAGCTTCAGAAATTCTCTTGAAGTTGCAGCCTACAGGAAACTTGAGACCGAATACAGCAGGTGGTCCTGGAGGCTTCGCAGTGCCATGCTGGAAACTGAGAACAAATTACACAACAAAATAGAAAATGAAGCAATTTATGAGGTTGAGGAAAATGATCTTCAAAAAGAACTAAAGGAGACGAGTGAAGATGTAAAGAAATTAATGTCTGAAATCTTTGATAAAGACAAAGATAAAGATATACTGATTCAATGGAAGACATCATTTGAAATCAAAATCAAAGAGCTTCAGGAAAACATTGTGAGAGAAACAAAGAGGAAATTAAATGAGATTCTTCAACAACGAGACCTGAAGAAAAAGATTGATGCTCAGAAGACACATCATGAAAACACTCTCTATGAAAAGAGCAAAGAACTCGCCTTAAAACTCAAAGACAAAGCAAAGGATGAAGGAACATTAAAGGAAGAGTTTGATTTGTTTTGGGAAAGGTGTGTGAATATGATCATCACAGACACTCACACCTCAAGCAAAGACACTGACATATTAAGAGATGTGAGAGAGATCCTCAATGACAACTATCAGGGACATCTACCTGTGGACCACTGGAAAGAAGGAAATTGGTACAATATTTTTACTGTGTTGAGTTATTCTGACTATGTTGTTTTAAAAAGGTCCACAAAAAGGGAGATTAGAGAGGCAGTAAAAACAGTAAAAGAATCATTTGGACATGCTTTGTTGCCAGAGGAAGAAACTGAAATAAAAGCATTAGTCATAGATGTTGCTCAATAGACAAACAGAATGATCACGTCCTTTAATATTTCAAAGATGGGCTACAACATAAGCTGCATTCAACAACTCACAGATTACATCAAGACAAGAGTTACCGAACACCAGGAAGGACCAGTAAAATATGTGTTCAAGAATGAATTCTTCATCGATTTAGTTTATTCCATCTGTAAGACAGCAAACAGGACAATCACTGACCAACACAGACTGTTCCGGGACACCAATGACCCTGTACTCTATTTGGAGAGGAAGAGAGAAGAATATTATGCCATTTTCCAGAAATACTGCCATGGCGCAACATCAGCTGCTATTTTTGGTGAGATCATCTGTCAGAAACTTAAAGAGCCCATTGAGCAGAGTGTCTACAAGAAGACTGCTAGAGATTTGGCAGGTGAAATGAGATCAAATTGTAAATCACTGAATGGTAACAGATCAAATCTGGAAAAAAACATCCTGAAGAAACTGGCAGAAGAGGAGGATTTTGATAAATTCATGACCTACATTGATAATCCCAGAGATCACTTCAAGGCTTTCATCAGAGATAAAGTCAGTCAGTACACCACTGATAAGTTCGTTGTCAGTGTTTTACCAAAGGTGAATGAAAACATTAAACTCCTGCAGCAGAAGATCATGAAAGCAGCTCATCAATCTACTGAATATGTTCAAGTGAATACAGGAGATCTTGGTTTGTGGTTGAAGAATTTCACACAGCAGCTCTCAGATGTGCTAGTATTCTCTGTAAAAGACCTCAGTGGAGTGAATCATGCAGATGTTGATGATTTCAACCTCTTAGAAGATGTGATAAAAAAAGAATTCCCTATTATATTGTGTGACATAAGCAGAGAGTTCAAAACTAGTACATTTGATGAAAAACTGGACCTCAAGCTGAGGCCAGATGAACTTCTGATTGATCACCTCTGTCAGTGCTGTTGGGTTCAGTGTCCATTCTGTAAAGCCATCTGCACCAACACCATAGAAAACCATGATGAAGATCACAGTGTATCTTTTCATCGCATTATTGGACTAAGCGGAATACATTACTTCAACACAGAAAACCTGTCTACTCATATCTGCACATCAGCAGTAGCGAATAGCAATCTATCTTTTTATCCTAATGACTCAGAAAAAGTTCCCTGGAGAGAATACAGAAGAGCGGGAGAAGATTATGCAAAGTGGAGCATTACCTCTGACCTCTCTGAACTGCCTTACTGGAAGTGGTTTGTGTGTAGGTTCCAGAAAGATCTGGGAAAAATACTACAATAAAACATTTGTAGGACAGGGTGCGATTCCAGATGAATGGAGAAAATACACAAAACAGGAAGCTTTTGAGAGTCTGGACAAATACATCTGAACAAATAAATAGTCATGCCACACTACCATATAACCACATGAATTTAGATCATGATTTATTACGCATATTATTTTCTTTGTTCACAAGAAAAAGGAAGAAAGAAAGGTATTTAGCATCTACTTTGGATAAATCTGTATTACATAAATTGTTATGAATTTGAGGGAGGGGGCGAGTGGCTCCTGAGAGTGTCAAGGGAGTTTTTGGGGAGTTAGGACGCCTCCTGATACCCTTGTTTTAGATTGTACATTCAGGAAATATACATTGGCTGCTTGTGCACTGGATCTCCGTCTCCTGCCTTTTTGTTCTGGGAAATTATACATCATCACAATATTTACTGTGTTTTCCATGGGACGCAAAGGCATTTTCTCTCACATTCTGTGACTGTACATAAAACCATAAAATACACCAAAATCGCAACAATTACAAAAGAAATCAAGTTTGTTCATGCGCTGTAGTCCAAGTCTTCAGAATCCATACGACTGCGGGGAGAAGAAGCAAATCCAAGGCTTTATTCTGTGATCTTTATCTCCATCTCGAGCGAGAGAGCTCACCGCTAGCTGCAAAGCCCGAGCTGTCTGACACCAAATTCAAATGTTGCCACTTCAAGAAACAACAGGTTCATTGGTGAGTGTTTCAGGTGTGTTTGAATGATGCGTATGTGACTTTATAGAGAATTGGGAGAATAATTTGGATAATATTTTCAGTGATTAACAAATTAAAGGTGCTCTATGCGATCTTGCAAAACACTAAGGGTACAGGACGTACACCAAAGCAGAAACAAACTTTGGTTGTAATTTTCTGTCTGTCATGTTTTTCTTATACTGTACAGAGATAGTTATGGTTAGTTCTTACATTAAGTAGTTTTATCTGCACAAAATAATGCTTGTGTTATGCACAAATTCATGCCAGTTATGTACTACAGATTTATCCAAAGAAGATAGTAAAGACTTTTCTTTCTCTTTCTTGTGAGCAAAGAAAACATCATGTGTTTTAAATCATTAATCAAGATCATGTACCCATCTTAGTTAATGTCTTAATTAATGTGTAATTCATTCATGATGTCATGAATGAAAGAATCTGAACTCTTGTTAGTTCCTGATAATTCATGAGTTATTACTGCATGAAGTAAGGCACAATTCATGCATTAATTTATGCATGATTTCATAGTAATTCATGTACCCTTACCACAAAGTGTTACCCCACATTTTTAAATGTACAGAGAGTACTTTACATATCACATAATACAATGTTAATACAATGCTAATATAAGTTTATGGAGAAATATGATTATTTTGTACTGTTTTAATTTTAATAGTATCATAGTATGTGATATTTTCAAGCAATATTGCACATTGATGATGTGTTATTGACTCACAATTATTCATGATATTGCACTGAGAAAATACAATACAAAGTCACTTTATTTAGATTTTCTCCACATCAGCAGGTTACACCATACAATTTCAGATAGATAATGATTAGAGAGAAAACTCTGTCTCTTAATTTCTCATGACAGAAGATGGCGATTTCCTCTGACACTGTACTTCTATGTATTGATTGCATTTCAGCATGGCATGATTTGTCTTTCATAGACATATTCAAGTCTCTGCCTCTAAAACAATCAATCCAAACTGTTAGTATAACCTATTAAGCTGCTTGAGTTTAATCAAACAGCTTATTTGAATAAACATCACAAAATCAACAGTGCACACATATATATTTTTGATTCAAATGGCTGTAAATTTGTTTGTGCAGTAAATTCTACCTATCAATATCATAGAATATATATAGTTGGCCAACTTTAGATAGTTGTTATAGTTGATAGTTGTAATTTAGATAGACAATTTTGCATCTTTTAATCAACATCAAGAGAAATTTGACTTACGTAGCTGTAACTCATTTGAAACAAAAATTCTTAAACAGAACTTTGTTTGTAAAGTTTACCCATGCTTCTGTACAGAACAACCCAAAACTTATTTGTGATGAAACAATTATTGATTAAAACACAGTATTTTACTTCAATACTGTATTTTTCTTTTACTGTACACATTTTCAAAGAATCTGTGTTTTATTTAACCAATTTTATTTCGCAAAATGTTTACTTAGAATTAACTCATTGTAATGGAGAAAAGGAAAGTCAATCCAATAAACCTGTTGAATAGATTCACAAATAGAACAATTAATTCACAAATTCATTCATGGCACAGAGAAACTGTTGAATCATAATCAAGCCTGAATCCAGCATAGAGGGGTTCAGTGAATTTGGTGTTGAATGAGTGTAAATGTGTGAGTGTGTGAGTGTCAGAGACACTGTAGAAGGACAGACAGCCGGCCGGCACGTCCACATACACTCCTACTCTATTAGAGGATGATTGGACCCTGTGTATATCAGTGTAGTTCTTATAGTGCCAGACAGTGAATCTGTTATCAGAACAGAACAGACTCCAGGATTTGTCATTGGATCCAAACTTACAGTCATCTTTCTTTCCTTTCCTGTTTATTCCTTTAAATGTCACTGATACTTCCGCATCATGTCCACTCCATTCAGTCTCCCAGTAACAGCGTCCAGTCAGACTCTCAACACACAGAACCTGAGGAACATCATCAAATCTCTCTGGATGATCAG
>JAUYWG010034070.1:0-19014 GCA_034779775.1 Enteromius afrohamiltoni
CTGTCGGTCGATCGTTCTATCTGTCTGTCTGTCTGTCTGTCAGTCGATCGTTCTATCTATCTGTCTGTCTGTCGATCGTTCTATCTGTCTGTCTGTCTGTCGATCGTTCTGTCTGTCTGTCTGTCAGTCGATCGTTCTATCTGTGTCTGTCTGTCAGTCGATCGTTCTATCTGTGTCTGTCTGTCAGTCGATCGTTCTATCTGTCTGTCTGTCTGTCTGTCAGTCGATCGTTCTATCTATCTGTCTGTCTGTCGATCGTTCTATCTGTCTGTCTGTCTGTCGATCGTTCTGTCTGTCTGTCTGTCAGTCGATCGTTCTATCTGTGTCTGTCTGTCAGTCGATCGTTCTATCTGTGTCTGTCTGTCAGTCGATCGTTCTATCTGTCTGTCTGTCAGTCAGTCGATCGTTCTATCTATCTGTCTGTCTGTCGATCGTTCTATCTGTCTGTCTGTCTGTCGGTCGATCGTTCTGTCTGTCTGTCTGTCAGTCGATCGTTCTATCTGTCTGTCTGTCTGTCATTCGATCGTTCTATCTATCTGTCTGTCTGTCGATCGTTCTATCTAACTATCTGTCTGTCTGTCTGTCTGCCGATCGTTCTATCTGTCTGTCTGTCTGTCCGTATCTTTCTATCTTTTTTTTGGACTTTCAAGAGAAATTAAGCTCAAAACCTCTCTAACATCTATAAAATAGTAGTTTCACATTTTTTATACCCATTTTCTCACAAGATAAATGATTACTGTGTCATTTAGAACTGTTTTTATTCCCTTCTGTAACTTTGCTTGCATTTTTTAGGCCAGTCTGTCCCATTAGTACCCTAGAGGTGCATTTAAACCATCCACACCCAATAGCTGGCCCTCTCTACTACCACCTGCCCCCATCTAGCCATGGCAGGCTACTGCTATTTTAACAAGTTACTTAGTGTCTGCTCCAGGGAGTTACCCAAAATCTAGACCAGATTAGAGACAGTGTCTCCTCACAACACTCCTTCAATGTCCCTATTTAAATATCAGAAATGAAATTACTTTCTTGTTACATGAGCTCTTTTGCTTTTGTCAAAGGAATGTGAAAATATTATTTTTGTTGGTTAACTTTTCTAACATGCATTTACAGACAGTTGTTACATCTGCCTATCAAAGACGTTCAATTCTATTTCTAAAATAAACAGAAAAAATTAAGGCATCTTAATGAGTCAGAGATAAAAAAAAAATACATTTGGCTAAATGACTGTCTTGAATCTCCAGCAAAGGGGTATAATCCTCAATTGGGCCAATTAGCACAAGCCTGGGTTCACTATCCTCAGACAAGCCAACTGATTAGAGCTGACACCAGTCTAGTTCTCACTGCTGCAATGCCAGGTATGATGGGTCTACTTCAAAGAGCCTCCAGGCATCAGCAGGGCAAAGGATTGGAGGCCAACTTTGGCCGGCCTGCTAATCTCCCTGCCACTAAAGCCATGGCGCTCCTCAGTACTCGCACAAAACCAGCTTACAGTTGCACAATCAGGAGGTATTAAAGCCTGAGTCTGAGTCATGCCAATTGCCTTTGATTTTCAGATCGTCTGACCAAGAGGATGGTCACACGTCCTGTCATATGTTTTTAAGGCACGCCTATGATTATGTAGCTAAGTAATGCAGTTAAAATGTCTTTTCTTGTAATAATTTATGAAACTAACCAGAGGTTTCTGACTTTTCATATAAAGCTCACCTAAAGTAAGCTATAAGAACATTAATAATTTACAGTAATAATGCTTAAATTTGACTGTTAACTTTATCTGTCTATCTTTGTCTGTCTGTCTCTCATTTTATTGTTTGGGGTGAGGCTTGGCTAAATGTAGGCTGATGCATAGACTTTTGCATTCCTCATTAAAAACACACCCTAACAAGCTGCAGGAAATAATAAATTAGTTTCCCAGTTGGGAAATTTGAAAGTGATATTTTCGGCTTAAAATTATATAAAAAAATTGGTTAATTCTGGTAGACATGCAGTAACATTCAGGTACATTAGCCTGAGGCTACCATTATCTTCGGGACAGGTGAGCTATGTTGGATTAGTTTCTTCACACTGGAGCTTGGCTAAGAATGTGAAACAGGCATGTAATTAAACGTCTTAAGCGGTCTGAGATAGAAGCTAATGAAAACTACATCGCTGACAGGGTGAGAATGTGGACTACATGATTGGTTTCAAGTTAGCTCAGCTTGATTTGCTTTGGAATGTAGCGCATGCAGCCATTGCATTTCTCAGACGTGTCATTGTTGTGATGCTCTCTGTCATTTGAAGAATCCTAATAATTATTTTTGGTTTTCATTTTTTTTGCTGCTTTTTTTTGTAATCGTGACAATATCTCACAGCTGTGACTGTCCAACCCAGTGGCCATTTGCGAATGTTTTACAAATTTTTTATGAATTTGTACTTGCAATGTGAGTCTCAAAGTTATTCATCCAGAAATAGATTTTTTTTTTTCACTGGACAAAAGTGTGACTGTGTATGTTTTTGTGTGATGTGAGCATGATTAGTTATTTATAGCTGAATGATAAATTAATAATAAACTTCAATATTATATGTACAAAGTATGGTGTCTATATTATGACAGGTTTTACTTTCATGGAGCTTCTGAGATGAGATGAGATCTTTCTGATGTGCATTACAGAATCGGTCCTAGTTATGCGAATATTTAAATCACCCATATAAAAAAATACATTTATGTATAGTTGATAACTCCGCAATGTGATGTGTAAAATACATCAACAATGCTTTTAGACCCTTTTTAGACCATCAAGCTCAAAACATATGTTAGCAAGGGGATTAAATGGATTCATATATTCATGAGGTATTTTGTGTAGTCAAATAGCAAACAAATTGTAATGGTTTCTGTTGTTGAAAGCTCCAGCCACAAGCCGAGCTGCTGGAGTCTAGGTCACCAGTTCAGGTCCTTGTCACCTGGAGTAGCGCTCTTATCTGAGCTGTTTTGTCAGATCCTGTCATGACATCTGTGCTCCTATTGGCCGCAATCTAACCTGAAACATGTTGGCATCAGCCTGCCAGAGGTACAACGATGGGGAGAGAGAGATAGATGAAGGAAGAGAGTAGGGAGGAAGATTGGAGGAGAAAGGGCAATGGTAAAGACGAGACAACAAATGAGGACAAAAAGGGGGGTCAGCTTGGGGACCTCAGAATTGAATAACAGAGCTTGTATTTTGTTCTTGTGCTGCAAATACATGATGGCGGGGTTTATGTAAGATGTAAGATGCAAGGTGCTGATTTGAGTGTTGAGGGCAAGATGGCCGCAGAAGGTGATTATCAGTCAGTCCTAATTAAAGAAAATGCACAAATGAGTGAAAAAGACTTGTTGTGTTATGTTCTTTGCCTACTTTGTCCTTACCAATTAAGTTCTTAGTAAGAAAGCAGTTCTGGCATTGTTAGGAGCAAATGATTTATGAGTGTAAAATATTATGGGGGGCAGGTTAAAAATCGTTGACAGCATTTGTGCCATGTCATTGATAACCAAGTACAAACTGCATGTAATTAGTTACTACTTCCCCTGTCTACTCAAAGTTTGGGACTTTAACTATCTACGAACATTGCATAGCATTGCTTTTGAAATGATTATGCTTGCATTTTTAAGAGAAGTGCTAACTTCTACACAAATTCAAAAAATTCTAATTCAAATGTTCAAATTTTAAATTCCACTCATTTATCCCCCTGTAGCCTTCTCCCCCAACTGCAAATAACAGATAGGTACAGATTGTGCAGAGTAAAAGTGTGCAATGGTCTGAATTGGGTGGAGTAGAGAGTAATGTTCAGTGTCCAGAGTGAAGGCACTAGGCATACATTGAAAAAACATAGCTTATGTGACATTGCACTAAAATGTTGTTAATTAATTTATTTTTTTAATCAGTAGCTAACTTTAAATGAATCCAAATGCAAATGTTCACAGTATTATGTGGTAACCGAATATAAATGAGCTAGTCTGTTAGGCAGGCGTTATCATTTTCTGCAGTAAATTTTAACAACAAATTAGCTTTGTGAAAGGTCACAGGTCATAGTTTTTGCCAGAGAGTAAGCGTAAAGTAAAGTTTCTCAAGTTGTCACTTGAGTGGACAATAAGACTCTGAAAGGATGAGCAAACACTTATTGTTGTTTATCTAGCAATTATATTAGCATCACAGAGAACTATAAGTTGTTAAGTCCTTTGGTTTTCAATTGTGCAAAAACTCGTAGTGCTGGAGTCGTGGCTGTGGTTTTGGCGGAATTATTGTTATCAGCATCCCAGACATCATCCGCCACCCTCTTGTCCGTATTCAGAGGGGGAAGTCTAAAGGTGGAATTTTGATCCAGGCCATAGAGTGCCATAGCCAGAAGCAATTCCTGCTTTGTGTCCATTGGCATTCGACTTAAAAATAACTTTCCCACAGTTTGTGTCTCGTCCAGATACGGGCTGCTGCAAGATAGGCTGTTTTGTCGGATGGAAGTCATGGGTTTTGGCTTGGGGGGTGTGGGGAGCAACTTTGGTGTCTCAAAAACTAAATTAACAATTGACTCAAAACTAAATTCACAATAGACAATCATCTGATGGTTTAACTCAAATGCTTTTTGTGACGTATGAAGTAATGCTGCGATATATGTGTCAGTTCTGAAATACATGAGTAAAGGTAATGAGAGCTAATTGGCAGCAATGCAAGTATTACTCCTCTCCAAAATAATTGCATAATGTATTATGTATTCCACTACGTCTTTATTTTGGAGAGGAGTGATACTGTTTATATTGTCTAAAAATATTTTAAATGGTTTCATATTTGAAATGACCGCAGTTCAAAGCTGTCTTATGCTTCAGTAGAGTCTGTTACAGCTGTACCAAACATACATTTTAACTAATATATGTTACATCTGAAATATTATTAAAATTTCCCTCCTGTAGAGCCTACAATGATCGCTTTAAAATGAGCTTGTGTGTGTCTTTAGTGTAGGATCATGGAGTGACCATCAGGTCCAAACCCCACAGGTAGCCTTTCAGAGAGGTTGTATAGAGATGTACCAGAGCACAGATAATAAGTATTGATCACCGAAGAATGTACCTTATTGTCGTGAAAAGATTGTTCACGGCCAGGCATAAAGAGTAACACTACTTCAAAAAAAGGGCCTGTGTAAGTAGATCCGCCTTCTATTTTGTCGAAGATTTTTGAGCCCCATTGTAAGCTGAGGATGATTTTAAATGTGTGGCTAAGATAAACTTTCCCATTGTCATTAATGAGGACGGCTAATACTGAGTGACAAGTGCATTTGGAGAGGGAGAAAAAAGAGCCGTTAAATTTGTCAAAGCAGATCATTTCAACTGAGCAAACTTAAGGCCTTTGGGGGGGGGGGGGTTATTCTCATGAAAGCCGTAGCCTTGAACCATTTTCAAAACATAAAGAAATGCTGGAAGAGTCTCATCTATTTTTACTTTGTAAAGAGAAATTAGTTTTCAGTAACAATTTGGCCTCTTTTGAAATCTTTTACTAACACTGATGCATATACCTAAGTTTTTGTTTGCATCATTTTAGTCTTTTTATGGATTTCAAATGCCAGTCACTGATAGTGACAGTTTTGCAGTATAGTAAAAACACCAAAACATTCAAATGGCAGATGTTTGTGTGACAATTGGTAAGATTAAATATGTAAGAAGAATGGTTTTAAATCTATTATGCTCACGACGATGTATTTGTTTGATCACGTGTACAGCAAAACTTAACGTATTATAAGTTTTCTGTTGTAAAACATTCTGCATTATCACTCCAGTCTTCAGTGTCACATAATAATTCAGAAATCATTCTAATATGCAGATCTGCTGCTCAAAAAACAGCTATTATCAGTGTTGAAAACCTATGTGAATACAATGAATAGAAATTTCAAAAAGCGACATTTATTAGACATTACTAATAATGTCTGTTTTACGCTCCATGCTAAATACTGTGGATGACTATTCTGGAAGTGAGACGTATTTTTAGCCTTTTCAGTTTCCGTTTTACCTCTTGCAAAGTTCTTTACTCGCCGCCTGTGGCACCTCTGACACTTTTCACTAGTTTATGCCAGTCGAGCCACAACAGATGCTAATGCAAAAGCCACTGTGTCCCTTTCAGCATCTCTCTGCCACATTTCCACAGCTCCCAAGTCTTTGCCCTTAATTCAGTCTGTTAGGCTATTCATGTGATAACTATCTAAGGAGATAGCACTGCAAAAGGCTTCTTGTGAGCAAGCCATTCCCAATTCACGAAGCCCAAAAACTTTTGCTGAGAGAGCTAACCGATATCGGGATGAACATACTGTCTTATCCGATCTCAGCTTTTTCTACAAAGTCAAAAATCCCATTCTTGCTAATATAAAACAAACAGAAATGCTACCAAATGAACTTCTTTTTAAAACATCTCACCTACCTTTCATTCCGCGGCTTTGAAAATTGATGCCCATTTGGCAGATGCCAAAGCTCTTAGCCGACACATTGTGCAAGAAAATATGACAGGTCTTAATTATCAGTAATGAAGCAGGAATAAGCTGCACACTTAGATATAATATACTAAACGACCTTTCAGGGGCTAGGAGTGATGATTAAAGGTATCCGTTTCATGAATCATGCCTCATTTAGTCGCTAGTCTTTTGTGTTGGCTAATGAGCGCGGAGCGACGTTTTTAAGTTGGACGTGTAAATGGTTGGAAAGTGTAAAAGCTGATTAAACTGATTTAGTGTCTTGTGACCAGTCGAACATTACTTTATTTTAGAGGAAGCTGCTAGCCGTCTTTATCACAGCTTTCTCATAGAGCTGATAAGGACTCTGCTGTCTCATGCTGTTTATTTTATTAGGCTCTTCAGAGATTAGCATAGGCAAAGGAGAGAAATTGTACTTGGCTCTTTGTTTTCAAGCTATGACAGTCTTTAAATGCAGCCTTGATTCATTATTGTGGAAGTGGAGAAAAATGGATGAATTGTGAAATATTAACTTGCTAAAGGTTAGCACACACAACCACCCCCCCCCCCCCAGCGTATTATGGTTGGGTATGTTTTTAAAGCATTGCTGCTGGTTTCAGCTGGTCTTTAGCTGGGCATGACCTGGTTTAAGCTGGACCTTACCAAAGGTTTTAAGTAAAGTTCAGTAAAACTGTTCCAAAATGAAAGACGTGTGAGATGTTACATGACGTTAGCAACAAGTTAGCTTGTTGCTAACCAACCCCAGCTGCCTCCAAATAAAGATGCTGAAGGGTTCAGCTGTGGGCATGAAGCTTCATGAAACTCTAGTGAGTATGTGATCTCTAAACTTTAGTTTTAAATATCTGTGCCAGTGTAATTCTGTATATTATTTATAGAAGATAAAAAGATAAAAATTCAATTTTGACGGTACAATAAAAATGCAACATTACTGTAGCAGTCCATTAACTCGTCTAGAATATAAAGCACCAATGGTAATATAGTATTCCTTCAGTTTCTGGCAGAACAATGTTGTTTTTCATTACTGGAAAACACTAGCTGAACAATCAAGCCTGTGTTGATTAAGATGTAAATTCTTTTTAATTAGAATGTAAATTCTTACATTTATATGAAGACATCAACTGTCAACGTTCCATGTGATATCTGTTTTTTTCAGCCCACTGCCTGAATGAAGCTTTCATCATTCATTTAGGATGCTAAAACAATTTTGCTCTCCCTTTTGTTCCTCAATTCCTGCTTTCCCTTTTGACACTACTTTTGTTTGTATTGCCACTCGCATCCCGTGCAGTAGTGCCTTGGGACTCCAAGGAAATTTGGAATGAAAATTGAGTTCATTCAGTGTGCACCAATTACTTCTGCTGAATATTCCTCAATGCAAATCAAGCCTGTGCTCATAAAAGGTCCACATGTATTTGAAATAATTAATTTTCTCCTCTTTGGGAACCTCACGCCAGATCATCTAATGTTTTATTGTGTCTTTATACATGCGAGCACTCGCACACACAAACTTATTCATTGACAACTGGGTCAATATTTCTGTTATCTGTCAATTTAATTTCCATTTTTAATTGTGGGATGTATATCGCACAATAAATGTTAAACACAGGGAGTGAGTTTGGCATCGTATGTGCTCTGGGGACCAATGTCATCTTTAGCCAGATCTGAATCGGGATTATTTGGCTAAGTTAATGGATGTTGGCTATCTCAGGCTTTGTTTAGTTGAGCTACGGTGCACGTGTTTAGGATAGAGAGTGAGGAAGTGGTGATGACTCCCTGGCTGAACCCAGGGCCTGAGCTGGAGAAGAAGAGCCCCAGGGAGGACGGCCCGATCAGGGTTAATCTGGGATGGGGCCTGCCTCTAAGCCTTCTGGAGCTGACAGGGTGAGAGCCAGAGGCAACCTCTCTTTCCTTCACTGTGTGTATTTGGCCTTGTTTTTTTTTTTTTTAAGCTGTTTAAATGCCTATGTGTTATTTTTATGTCTCTATTTTTCTGATATTTATCTGTCTGTGTAATTGTGTATCTATCTATCTGTCCGTCTGTCTTTTTAGAAGGATGGATGAAAACATTTTTATCTAGAAAGACAGAATATTTTCAGATAGAAATAAAAGTAACATAATTGGATGGAGGGATGGATGGAAAGAAGGAAGCTTATAGTTGATAGTGTAATATGGTATCATTAGATTTTAAAATCGAACTTTTGGCGACCATGTTTGTCCTGATGCTACTTACTGAAGTTCATCTGATCCCATTCGGTTAGCAGGAGGGCGTTACAGTTTCTCGTTACTTTTTTCCGTGTGTGTGTGTGTGGCACAACCTTTCTCTTGCTCTTCCAAATCTCTCTTTGGCCCCTCTAAGCTAACTTGTTGACTAACAAGTTGTGGCTCTTTTCTCCTCTCGGCACTTGGTTCAAGACAACTACTTAAGACGAGAGGGGAACATTTATCCTAGAGGCCACTTGTGGCTACTCAAGCAGAAAGATGTAACGCTCTCTCTCTTTCTCTTGCTTTCTCTTTCCCTCTCTCTCCACAGCATTCCACATTTTTAATGAGTTTCTTCACAAACACTCTAGGGCCGCCTATTCTTTCTCTAGTACTGGCTAAAAGGGGATTTGTCCTAATTAAGAAGGCCGAACATGTATGTGATAGCACACAGTGCCCACACATTACTTTTTAATCACCTTTAGTTTGCAAAAACTGACGATGACCCTATTTTTTATAATTTATTTTTAGGTTGGATGAACTTTTAATGTTAATTGCAACCTGACAACATTACTCTTTCCCCTTTACATTTTGTCACATGCTGAACATACATACAAGCTGAAAAAAAAAAACTCTCTAAAATTTGGTTTTTGTTTCAAAGTTTTTCAAGTCTCTTGAAGTGAGATTACCCCTTCTTGTTTGTATTTGTGTGTCTCTCTTGCGCTCCTTGAAAAGAAGCGGTCCTTCATCTGTCCCTCCGCAATTACCCCACGGTACTCCGCTTTTGAAATGGCCCTCTTTTCTCTTTGGGAGCTATATTTCATTGTTGACGCTAGTGGGCCGTGTCTATGTATTTAGAGGGTAATTGGTGGGAGATACAAGGAGCCAGTGAAGTACATCCACTTATCTCACTTCTCTTTTTTAGCCCGCCCGAGCATCTTGGTGAGCGGGACAAAATGCCCATAATGTCTGTTTTATACCTAGGTGGACAAACACAATCAAGGGCTGGTTCGGCATTGTGCTCGCCGCTGTTTGAAATAGTCTCCGAGTGCATCGTTTGTGCCAGGGCTGGCTGCGGGCCCTCCAAGACAGCAACCTTTTGAAAACCCCCTCCCTCCTGTCGCTGAATGGCATAATCTAATGATTTCACTTACACCTCCCTTATTTAACACTGTCATGGAAAGCAAGGAATCAGCCATTTATAATTTACATGTCATTTGCTGCCTCATATTGTGTGAAATTTAATTACGGCCCCGCTCCGATTGTGGCCGGTGCTCGTTTGTCTCTGGCGGGGCTCACAATGCGGCATTGATGTGAGCCGGGGCGGCGCTGGCTGTGTCTCTTTTTATCTCATCACCTTCTGCTGTAGCCTTCAAGTCTGCTTGGTCCCTTCCTTTCAGTCCTTTGTGAGGAAAATGAGAGAAGTTGACCCCTCATTTTCATTTAAAAATCCAGAGGCCATCATATAAAAGATTCCTGTTCTTTTCAAAGAATCCCATTCAGGGCTTTACAATGGAATAAACTGATATTTTTGCGCAGAAAGCGATTACCGCTCTTAATCGCGCTGTAAAGATTTTTCGAAACTTTTGACTACGAGTGAAAGCAGCTAGTCACAGGTGTTTGACTAACTAGCGCAGACGTTGTTCGACGGTAAGTGACGTCAAACAACTTTGTGTGTGCGAAGGAAACTTCAAGGGAGGGAGGGTCTCTTTTGGGGCTCTGGCCTTCAGAATCTCTAATGGCTTATTATTCAACATTTTAGTCAGTTTCTGAAAGTTTCCTTTAAATCAAAGGCGCCGCCGCGCTGTAATTGCAGGCTGCTCGGCCTCCTGCGGAGCGATTCATATGACTGTAATCCACCTGACAACTCAGACTCTGCTTCGAGCTGGCAGCCGGCCCGTTTCTCAGCCAAACACTAAAGTCTGAATTAGGAGGATGAAGAGGATAATTATTAGATTCAGAAACAGTTTCCCAGCAAAGAAAACTGTTATTCACGACTGGGAAATGTGCTTATGACATTGGTTGTAAAGAGTGGTTTTGGGCTTTGGTGTATGATGTCGCTGTGAGGAGAGGTTTACTGAAAACAGCAAGCTGGAACGCTAATGGCCGAGGCCTTTGTGAAAGGGTGTTGAGAGATACAGAAAGGGAAAGAGAGAAAGGGGGCGAAAGGAGCACTGCCTGGGGTTGGATTACAAATTAAAGATTGCTGAAGTGGAATAACAGCATTCCATCAAGTGTTTGATGCTCACACATCCATTTCTCTAAATACTTTACAACTCATCCCACATAAATAATCGCTTCACTGTATTTATGTTAAAATATTAATGGGAAGCTGCGGTTTAGAGGCATATACACTATTTATTTGCAATTGCAGATGAAAAAAGTGTCATTTCTGTACCATCTTATGACTGTTTCCAAGCAGGTGTCCTGCAGCACCACTTCCATATTCTGTCATTGGATGGCCACGCAGGTAGCCCCGCCCCAAACTCACACTATTGGTTGAGCCACTGTTGCTATGCTGGAGCTGGTCATATTTTTAAACAAAACAGAGCAATGTTTGATAGCGCTACAGTGTTTACACTACAGTACAAAAGTTCAGGGTCAGGTTTCTTAAAGGGGAAATATGATGCAGTTTTAAATTGTCCTTTCTCTTTAGAATCTTATTAGCTCTTGGTATAACTAGATATCAGTAGTTAGGTTGTATTCACAGCACTTCCAGAACAGTTCCATACAAATATTAGAATCTGTTTAGCGCATTTACGGATGGAAAGACTAAAATCTGGAGAGTAGTCTATGCTGGCTGTGCACAGAGACTATACGATGGAGCAATTCTACCTTTGCAAGGACAGTCTGGCGCTTGTGACTCACAACAGTGAAGGGTAGTACTGTTTGTTATTTCTCCAATCACGAATGCAGACATAGTGTTATGTTTACGAGGTGCAATGCAATGCAACGCGTAAAAAGACAGCACTATGTCATGATAATCAACAATTATGTCCCCACTGGATGCAACAAATCCCTCACTTGGAAGGTGTTTTATTGTTTTGGTGTCATAACATCGGGATGTGGCATCACACTGCGGTAAGGGGTGTAGCATTTCCACCACATGTTTGCGGTATTCAGGCAAACACAGTGCACTGAATAGCTGGCCAATCAGAGCAATCTCACTTTTTTAGAACGTTGAGCTTTGTACAAATCAATCTGTTTTAGGAGGCGGAGCTTAGAAAAAAAACAAAAAACGTTGCATTACACATTGCACATTGCGTTACACCAAATACAACATCATATGAACCCTTTAAGAAATCATTTTATTCATCAAGGACATTTTAAATTGATTTTAAAAGTTATAGTGAAGACATTTGTAATGTTACAAAAGATGTATATTTCAAATGATGAAGTGTTCTTTTTTAACTTTTTATTCATTAAAGATTTCAGAAAAAAATTCTGTTTCCACAAAAATATTTAGCAGCACAGCTATTTTCATAATTTATCAAAAGACATATTTCTTGAACACCAAATCAGCATGTATAGTAATAAATATTAAATACATTTTCACAATTCTTCACATTACTGTATTTTTAATCAAATAAATGCAGCCTTGCTGAATAAACGTCTTAAAAAGTTTTAGAAAATCATACCAACTAAAAACTTTTAAATGATAATGTAACTGTTAAATATGAGGCTGGAATAAGAGAGAGTGTTTTATCAAATAAGAATTTTACCTTTCAGTTGTTTTGGAAAAAATAGAATAAAAAAATCAGGGGAATTTTTGACAAGGCAATTCTGATTCAGTGACTTGACAGTGGCACGTTGTAGAAGATGTATGTAATCATTCAGAGCCACAAATCCGTATACAATTTTTTTTTATTGATATTCCTTTTGCTGAAAAATTAAGCACTGAAGCATTAAACACCATTGATCTTGTGAATGAAGTCTCGCTTGCCAATAACATGCAGTATTTTCTGTGCAGCGAGTCATTTTACAGTAAATGTACCCAACAAATGGCAGTCAAAGGTTACACTGTAAATGTGTTTTCTGCATGTGCTGGAGGATTTGCTTGTACGAAACATGTCACAATCATTTTCACATCTAGTCGCCAGTCCCTGCAGGAATTTACTGGTTTAAATTTGCATTCCATGGTTATGACAAAAATATAATTTATTTTCTCTCAAACTACTTTTAGAACAATGCCAGCTTCATCTTCCTTCCATAAAGAAACACAAGAGTTTTGCAGTAAAAATCAGGCAGTTTTATGTGAGAGAAATACTAAATGGTGTTTTTGTCGGGTGAGGATAGTGACTGTGAATATATTACCCAGAGGGCCCTGATAGCCATTGTTTAGTCTCGACTGGTTAAAGTTATTGAACAATAGGCTTTAGTGTCAAGAATACCAGAAAGGGTAAAGGAGGTTACTGTTGACAACACTGTCCTGCACAATCTATAGATGTTAGGCTCAGAGTAGTTTAAATACTGAAGTACCAACACAGTCTCACGATCAATTCGTACGTATTCGTATGAGGTGCCAAATTTGTGTTAATTTGTACGACCTCACTCGTACGATTTGTCTAAAACCCTGTAACAGGTAGGTATAGGTCATTCGTATAAATTCATACATACATATTGGCAACTAGTAAAATACGTACAATTTAGAAGAAATTTGTGAGGTCGTACAAATTTGTTGAATTAGCCACCTCGTAAAATCCGTACGAATTGCCGTGAGATCAGTTTGGAAGTACAGATCATGTAGGATATCGATAGCAATTTCTTCTCATTTCAGTCTGAATCGTATTATAATCTTGTCTCCAAAAATACTTTTTCTTTTTGAGGATGGCATGATAACCTAAAAATGACCTCCCCACTGTAAAACATCAACAGACCTGCTTACAAACTGTGTTTGGTGCCTTTGTGGTGTCTATAGCGTCTGACAGGATTCGCCGTCACCTCCTTGTAAAAAGTGTCACTTCTAGAACCAGCTTGTGCTCTGAAAAGCCAGGAATAAACAAAAAATCCATCTAATGCATCTCCGTGTCCTCAACATAAGATAATACGCATCTTACTTGGTACAAAATGAAAGAGGGTCATACAAATAGAAGTGTTGTTTTCTCTTTTTTCTCTCAGAAATGCATTTCTCTGCAATAACCGAGAATGGGATTGTCGCATGCCACTTGTGTTGGTTGTTTCTGTCTTGAAATAGCCTCTTTCTGATACCCTCAAAACCAGTTCTGAACTACTAGTGACACTTTCATTCAGAATTCACTTGCATGCCTTATGAATTTCGTCAAAGTGGAAATGTGACTTCAAACCCGTGCATGATGAGGAGAAAGTCATGCATGAATTCATCTTAAACATTTTTTTTTTTTTACATGTGCTCTCAGACACATTTTTCACATTGCGAAGCTTTCTTTTGATTTTAACAGGCCAGTCGTAGAGTTGTTATATATCACTAAAACAAACAAGCCTAGCTCGCCTTGTGGAACAAATCCTGTCTTGTCATGATCCTGTCTAACTTTAGGTCATCGGACCACGACAGTGACCTCATAAAGACTAGATTAGCATTTTACGGCTAATTAACCCCAAGCCTACGTCTTTAGGCTGGATCTGCACACTGATTCTGTTGCTGGTGAAATGAGGTGCATTGTTTCGCGTCAACGTTAACAACGTTGTCATTAAAAAGCTTGTTCCTGTTGCCGTTACTGCATGCTATATCACACGTTTTTAGCAGAGATTAGCATCTATATGCATTTTATGTCAACATGCACAGAAAGTGTGACTGAAGAGGATTAGATTGGATTTGTCTTATGAATATTCATTTTCATAAACGCCTGCTCATTAATATTCATGCTTTCTCTCACATACAAGTCCGTCTCAACACCTGTTTAGATGTTTAGATGGCTTTCTCATTTTTACAGCAGTAAAGTGAAGTGAAATGAATTTCTATATATTACTAACTCACATTATTGTTTTATTTTAGTGCTGTCAAATGAATAATCGTGATTAATAGCGTCCAAAATAAAAGTCTTTGTTTACATAATATGTGTCTGTGTATGCTGTGTATATTTATTATGTATATATAAATTCAAAGAAATAAGAAATCAGTTTATATATATATATATATATATATATATATACACACTGTGTGTGTTTATATATTCATAATAAATAAACAGTACACATACTTATACGTAACTTTTAAGTTGTTTGACAGAAATACTTTATTTATATAGTTATTCAGGTAATTTAAATTTAATAATAGTAGTAATAATATTGAATGTGTTTTTTTTGTTCACTGTATTGAGGGGTGTTTGTGGATATGTGTGTGTGTGCACAGTATAAAATGTAAATAGCCTTCAGATATGTTGTCAAAGTTCATCCCATTGTAACATTCGAAATGCCTGTGTATTTATTCTGAAGGCAGCACTTACATGTATTTTGCTCATGCAGTGTGTCTTGCTCTCACCCCCAGGGCCAAGCCTCACACTCTTCAAATATTTAACACACACGCACACGCACACACGGTCTGGCCTGTCTGTGCTGTATCTGTGCTGCCCTTGATTTAGCACCGAGTGGCAAACATAAACACACTCATAAGTATACACAAATATCCACATAGGTGCGCACACTTACAGCGCCTTGCTCTATTTTCTGAATTGCAGCTGCTTTTCCACAATATATATTTTTAGTTTTGTATTTGTGTATGCAGTGATTTTAACATTTAATTGCTTATTATATAGATTATCACCTAAAAGTATAATTTTTTTATGTGTAAGTACTGGTATAAATATTTAATGTATGTTTATTCATTTTATTTTATAAAGTGCAGTATAAATTTTATGATGCCTAAAATCCGTATATAAATAAATAAATAAAACACTAGTTTTATTTATTAATTTTTTTAGCGGTTCATTACATTTTCTGACAAAAATAATATAATTAGAATATTAGTCATTTATCTGTTATTAAATAACATGAAAATAATAATAATCTGTATCAGATAGGATTTTAATGTCAGTGCATGTAGTTATTTTTCATACACTACAATTAGTTACAATTGTATTTTTATATTTAGACCAGACTCTTAACTGTTCTTTATAAGAAAAATATTCTCATCATCTAGGCAGTGTTGTTTCCAAATGTATTAAACCTATAAATTTTAATATTTTACACATTAAATATCAAATACTATACCACATAGGATGTACATCCATTCACGGTTTAAATAACCTGGCTTGACAGGAAATAGCATGTTCTTTTATCCAACTTTCTCTACGTACGTGGTCATAACCATGCTTAGTTCAGCATATTCCAAAGGTCCTTTTACTTCCAGGTGAATATGTTGCTGATATATTACAAATGACCTTTTCATGCAGGCAATCCTCAGAGAATCTGTTTTTCAAATCTGAGCAATAAGAAGAGAGTGGATCTAGCAAGCAGTGTGCCCTTTACAGGGTCTGACTGGCATACAGGAAATATTTATAGAGTTGTGTGCTTCTCTGTTTGGCTTGTTTGTTTGTTTTGCATATGGGTATTTTCTATTATAGTTTATTTGATTTAACTGACCTCTCACCTTTAGGATCCATAGCACCCAAAGACTTTAATTTACCAGTCAGGATGTCTTAATGTAGTCTCAAAGACTATTCCACTTTAGTAAAACATCTGCTTGTTCCTGTGTCGGGAGTGCAGAGTCATTCAAAAGTCCCGGCGAACAATGGTTTGTAACTCTAGATGACTCAGGGCTTATGGGCAGGCCGAGAAATTTTTGTGTTTTTAACAGTAGGGTTGAATTTCGGTTCAAGATTACTGCCAAACAGAGGTGGTGGGCCAGTCACAGAGCTAGGATTGCTGAAAAACAAGCTTAATCGTCCCCTTCAAAGGAAATCCAAGAGCACGCACAGATGTCTTAGGAGTTTGCTCTAAACTGCTATGGTGTAAGTAAATAAATGTATTGAATTGTAAAAGTAGAACAAGTTTCACAATGCAAATGAATCTGTATTTAACTTTTAATCTATCTTTATTTCTTGAACTTTTGGTCTTTAATTGAAAGTAGGGATACAATATATCGGTTTCATACCTGTTTTTGGCCAATATTCTGGATTTTCTTTACTATTCACTATTTCAATTGCCCAATGATCCCTTAAATTTTAGTAATTGAAGTCTTACAGAAAAAATGTGTAAAAAATTATTCACTTTAACCCCATGTCGTTCGTCCCCAGATATTTTGAATGAAAACCAGGAGGCTTTTGACTGTCCCAATAATGAACACAGCCATGGTCCATCAGTGGTTCAATCTGTATTTTTTAAAGCGAAAAGAATACTATAAGAAAATAACAAAAATAACGACTTTTTTCAACAATTCATCTCTTTTGTGTCTTTACGTGTCACCGTAGAGCCATTTTGGAGAGTATCCATTGAGCGCAAAGTCATTCGTACGAACACAAAACACCATCATGGTAACACACATGACACTTAAATAATACAATAAACATTAATTAAACAAAAGAAGATACATAACGACTAAATGTACATAACTGATAACAAAAATATGATTATTTCAGCAAAATACTTTCAAATGTGTTCAAGAGCGTCACTCAGGGAATACAGTTTTGGACAGTAAATTATACCTTTCTATTTATCAACTTTACAATTAATAGCATTTTACTGTAAAATTTCATGAAATGTCTGATTAGACAGTTTTTTACCGTAGCATTTTTACAAGACTTCACTTGTAAAATTACAGTTATTTTTTACAGCGTAGCTTAAATGTTGTATGGAAAATGTCCCAGGAACCAAAAAAAGTGACAGGAATTAGCACCTAATGCTTCTGTCGTTAGCAACTCTGGCCAAAGCTTTGGAATTCCTTTGATGCCTTTCGTTCTTATGCTGAGGGCTGTTTTGCTAATCTCTGTTTGAGGAAATCGTGGTATTTGGGTCACAAATGATTCACTCACATTAGCGATATAAACACCGCTAAACTGCACAAAGTTGTTAGCTTGGAGCTCCCGCTAACACACGGTCCTCACACTCCTGCAGTGTTTTTGTTGAGAGATTTGTTTATGTCACAACCGAAAACACGTGTTTGGGGCAACGCACTGCTGAGCCGTCAATAGTGTAAAGATAAAGTTACATTATAGTGAGGCTTGGGCCTGAAGTTGTGGCTCTAGCAGCGCAGGTCATTTATTGCTGTTGTTGTTAGCATAGCTGTTTTTGTTATCATGTTATGCTTTTCATGCTTCTTCTTTTAGTCTGGTCTGAGGGAGTGTTGTAGGGTGGCGAGGTTTATTTGGGTCTTTGCCCTGTCCCACAGTCGCAGGTGGGGGGGTTGGTTACAATAGAGAAGCACTGCCATTCTGCCATCGCCATGACGGGCTCTGGCTCAGAGGACTGTGTCCTGGTCCAGAAAGACGCCGCTTTCTGTCTGTCTCACTGACTGGGGTGTCCTGAAACGCTCCAAAAAGAGGAGTCAAGGGTGAGGTGTATAGACTATACACCTTTCCGTCTGCTGAGTGTATCAGCAGTGTGCATCTGCATTTCAGCCTGTGTGCGAATATCCACATGAGTCAGTAGTGGCGTATTGGTGTTCAATATACACTTTTTGTTTGGATTTTTACTTCATTTTTAAATATTGTAAAAATACACTTCTTTTTTTATGTTGTAAAAAAACTTACAAGCTTGGACAATTATTTTTGTTATTTAAAAATGTAAAATTTTTAAAAACAGATATTTTAAGTCATTTTACTCTTCAGCAATATTTTAATTGGCAACATTTCTTTTATCTTTCTAAACGATATCTGTTTTTTTTCATTGCTGAAAAGCAGCAGCTGCCACTGTCTGTGTGTGTTATTTAATAACTGTGTATGCGTGAGTGTGTGTCATTTATGCTCAGCGTGTCTGGCCTGTTGTTTCTCCAGCTCTTTTTGCCAGCTGCTGTCACTCATCTGTCCTGCCTGTTACAGCATTGTCGCTCATCCTACTATCTGTTAAAACCTGGCTGGGACCAGCCAGCTTTCAGTACTGTAATCAACTGCAGGATTTGTGAATGGAGGGGTAATATGATTAAACGCATTTATAGGTACCAAATATTACCAAAATCCTTTCTCTGAAATTTCAACATCATAAAACAAGCACAAAGAGGATGTCAGGACTCAAGGTCACTCGCGTTACCATATAATTTTAGTACAGTGATTTAGAAAAATGCTGTTATGCAGTCTTAAGCAACTGAAATACACAAGTATTTTATATACACTAAAAATAATATTATAGATATAAATTACATATGTTAAGTTTATTATTAAAATTATGTTAAAAAAAATTACAATTATTAAAATATATATATATATATATATATATATTTAGCTATATTTT
>JAUYWG010034071.1:0-18969 GCA_034779775.1 Enteromius afrohamiltoni
TTGATTAGTAAAATGCATTGATAAGATATTCATTTGGACAACTTTAAAGGTGATTTGCTCAGTATTTTGATTTTTTTAGCACCCTCTGATTCCAGATTTTCAAATAGATGTATCTCGGCCAAATACTGGCCTATCCTAACAAACCATGTATCAATAGAAAGCTTATTTATTGAGCTTTCATATGATGTTTACATCACAGTTTTGTAAAATTTTACCTTATGGTTTTGTGATCCAGGGTCACAAATGTTAATCAAACATAAAATAGGCAGATAGACTTATTTCATTGTTTCTTTTCTACACTTTTTAACCCAAACAACATATAAACATGTGCTAGTTTAGCAATTTAGCTCCCAATCTATGATTTATTAATCCTGGAAAGTACAGCATTTTTTACCTTTTTATATAGTGCCTCTTTGTCACAATCCAGAATGACAATGTTCTTCAAATTAGCCAGAATCTCCACGGCCTTCTTCTTCATCTGAACTTCAGAAACCAACCCTGGTGTCAAAGAGAACATGCAGTACTGTAACATATTACTTATTTCTAACTTTATTGTGTTTATGCGCATTTACAGGAACGTGTATTACCCTCTATGCTGATCTCAGAGATCCTGGCTTTCTCTCCTCTTATGAAGACCTTCAGACAGTTGAGGTCTGCTCGGATGTGCAAATTCACCACATCCTCAAACTTTGACTTCTTAGAGGCTGAAGAAAAAGTCAGTTATAAGAGATTACCAGGACCAATCAAAAGATAAACCGCACAAAATGACCTTTCTTACAAGATTTCTTGGCAACAGCAGAATCCTCTATTTTTGCCTCCTCTTCTTCCTCCTCTTCCTCCTTGGGTAGGACAGGCTGATCCTCTTGTGCCTCTTTCTTCAGCGGCGGGAGGAGGTTATTCAGGAAATTAATGGAGTTCAGGAGTGCCTCAGTGTGCAGGTGCACATCCAGTGAGGAGAAATTCACCTGGTGCAAAGACCATAGGTTAAGAATTTAAACTTTTGGATAAGCTTTATCATCTGTTTGGTTTACAATCCCCTGTAGAAAAATTCTGAGCTCTGATTTGTGAAGAAGCTTACCTTGATTAGTTGCTCTGTATTTTTATACATATTTTTAAAATCTGGTGCATTTTTGTCCGCCTGAAAAAGAACAGAGTATCATTACCCTAATAAAAAATAAATAGACATAAATGTATTTGAAGTACATTTATTTCATGCTCAGTAAACTACAAAAACATTTTCATATTTACGCACTTAATAAAATGCCATGCAATTGTCCTGTTAGTATACTTAAAATCTGCATAACTGGAGCAACTCATTTTGTACTTAATGCACTTTAACTGTGCAGAATCCATGCTGAAGTCCAATTAAACACATACTTAGTTAATTTGATTGTGTTACAGTGGAACAATCCTCATTAAAAGTGACAAAATCACACATTTTAAACTTAATTAATAAGAAATATGCATTGTGCACAAGTAAAACTCCAAATAAAGTGGAATTATAATTGTTTTACCAGCAGGTCTTGAGTCAAAATGTTAACAGATTTGAACTATACTTAGTATTAAATAAATATATTTTAAATGTATTACTTTTTTTACTAGGGTGGAATAGTCCTATGTACATGACTGTGCTGATACAATCCTTTCATTTTTTTGTATCCTTGATATATTGATTGTAATTTAGTAATTCAAGTATTTTTTTGGCAACTAGATGAAATAAATGTGTTTACATTTTTTAATATGAATTTTACTTCAGTTCAATTTTATTTTAAGCAATGAAATAATATACAGAACAAATAATTAATCAATACTCACAAAAAATACATTACTGTTGCTTAAAAAATACATTAATAGGCTTTCTGAATCTGTGCTGTCAAAGCTTGACTCATGTAATGTACATGAGTCATGCAACATGAGTCACAAATTTAGCTCTAATTTTGTGTTAATGTTTGGCTAATTAAAGCTAAAATTATAAAATGGCCTTCATAAAGATGGCATCCCTCTGGGCTTTCAACACCCACCGGCTGAGACCCAGCCAAAACCAAGAAAGCTCTGCTAGAGAGATCTGCTTGGATGCTTCACAATGTACAGAATCATGGAACATATTTATGAAGCACTTATACATATACCCAATGAAGAATAACACGTAAACATGATCAAGCAAATATACCTTGACATACTCCAAAGTAAGCAGATCTTCCTCAGTATTATCCAGAGTGGTGATCAGGTGAACTTTCTTGTCCTCAGAATCTTCACAAAATACATGAAAAGCTTACAACTTTTATGTTTAAATAGAGAAACCATTCTAATATGCTGATTTGCCCCTCAAAAAAAATTATTACTATAAATTAGTGGTCGACCGATATATTGCCCAGGTCGAAATATATCGGCCGATATTTAGCATTTGCCCACTGTCGTATTCATGTTATTTTCATTGTGTGCTGTGTAAAATATGAGTGTTACTTTGGCTTTATTTGAAAAGTATAATTCCCAAAGCATATAAAATGCCCAGAATGCCCTGCTGGTTACAGTATTTACTTCCTTTTTAATTATTATTTTATTTAATATGCATTAAATACTTATTTATTTGTGTAAAATACTTCGTCTTAAAGTATGTTTGTTTTACACATATATATTTTAATCCATTTTTTCACTATTTTACATTTCTTAAACATTAATCAACCTAATATTGGCAATCAACCACCCTGCTTTCCAAGATATCGGCATCTGCCTTCAAAAAACCCATATCGGTCAACCACTACTATCAAAATTGAAATTGGCTGTGCTCTGCTTAATATTTTGTGGAAACCAAGACACTTTTTTCAGGACTCTTTGTGAATAGAAAAGAACAGATTTTTTAAAAAAGGAATTCATTTGTAATGTAATAATTGTATTTGCTGTCTTTTGATCAATTCAATGCATCCTTGCTAAATAAAAGCAGAGCAGTACTTACCCAAGTACTCTGAACACTCAAGGCAGATCTCGCGCAGGAAGGTGTATGACGACATATCGAAGGTACGAAGTTTGAGTTCTGTCCCTAACCCATCGATAAACAGATGCAGAACGCTCACTTCCTGTCTGCCTGACAAACGACACAGCTGAATGGACAGCTACAGGAGAGCAAAAGAGGGAAAAATAAGATAAGCTTAAGGATAAGCCAAGATCATTTCAAATAAATCATACAGTACTGTATATACACATTACACATCTATGATCATGGTAATAAAACATAGCTTAAACATAACTGGTGTAAAAAGAATAGTTCAAATATAATAAACAAGGGCATAATCAGACCTTGTTGATCTCGAATCTCAAGAGGAACTCGGTCATGTTCTTCTTGGGGTCTTTGAGCACCATGGCCAGACGCTTATCAGAGGCTGAACCCTGCAGAGAGTCGGACGAGGCCTCAAAGAATGGCAGATCCTCGATCGGTGAACTAGGGGCATCGAAGAACAACTCCTCCTCTAAACAAATTAAAGGCATAATAGTTGAATTATAAAGCAGACCTCTATATTTCATCACTGAAGATGCGGCATTCGGTCTCTCCGGGAATCTGCTTGAACGAAGGTGTGTCTGACCTGAGCCGTATATGATTGATGCACGCAGGTCATCTATGGCTGGTCTTCGTGGGGTAAGCTGAGGTGTGGTTCCTCGTTTGGAGGCCTAATGGAAAAAACAAACAAACAATAATTAAACAAAAGACTAAAATTAAACTAAATGATTTCTGAGAGGATCATGTGACACTGAAGCCTGGAGGAATGATGCGCTGTATCTCAGGAATAAATTACATTTTAAAATATATTCACACAGAAAACACTTATTTTAAATTGAAATAATATTTCACAATATTACATTTTTTTCTGGATTTTTAATCTAATAAATGCAGCCTTGATGAGCTTTAAAAACCGTTAAATATCTTACTGACCCCAATTCAATTCAACGGTAACTAAAACAATTAAAAATAAAACACAAAAAAAGTACAAAAATTAGATGAAAAAGCTCAAAAGTTGAGGTAAAATTACTAAAAACTAAAGTTTAAAAAAAAAAATTTAATTGAAAAAATTATTAAAAATAAAACAAATACTTAAACAGAAAATATAAATAAAAGACTTAAAAAATAAGTCGGCAATATAATTTAATTTCAATAATTAGTACCCATCATTTGCTGCATTAAATTTCAATATTACAGTTGAACAATTAAGAACCAAAAAGGACAGTCTGTCAAGTGACAATCACAACCCATAAGCACTCTTATAATTACCCTGGGTGTAACTTGTAGTGCTCTAGTCTGAGGCGCCGGGCGACTCTCAGGAAGTGGAATGCTGCTGAGCAATGCCAGGACACCACGCACTTTATCATCAGAGATACGCAGAGACAGCAGAGGGAGCTCACCGTAAATCTTAAACCTGAACAAAACACAACATTAGATACCAATACTTGCAATATTGCATAATGTGTGATGCACAAAACCAGGGATGCAAACGCATCATGGGTGAAAAGGTGACAAAGACACGCACCAGTGTCTTTTTTTTATTCATGACAACTATTTGCCGCTACAATAGCAGCAGAGGATCACTCAAGAGCTCAGTTGCCATTTTCGCTCCAGGTCTTTATTTAGAATTTATTATAAAAAGACGATTATAACAAATTTTAGCACTGTACTGTAGGGCTGGGCAATGAATCGAAAAGTAATCGCAATCGTCATTCAGAACCTATAATGGATCAAATCTTTCCAGGGCGACTATTTCGATTACTTTCCCTTTAAAAACAATAACGTGTGTGGAGTCACGTGACCCGCTCCGTAACCTTACCCTACGTGCACAACAGATGCGACTTGCACGAATAAATCACAGTATTCATGCGTAGCGGGACGCTTGAATATTTTAAGTTTACTCGCTTCATTCACGCGTGAAATTCTCTTCACAGCGAACGCAAATGTGTCATGGGAGGGGCTTCTGCCAGGCACTTCCAGTCTCTGTGCATCGCAAAGGATAGGACTCCCTTGGCTACAATAAAGCGAAGAGGGTTTAAACACCTTTTTTCACATTTTTCCTGCGCTGCCAGACATGTACAAGACATAACCTAAAAAAGTTTCTTACTAAGAGCCAAGTAAAATTCGTGATCATATAGTGGCATGACAAGATCACTAAGAACACCGCATGCTACCGTGTTTAGGAGAGTTCTATTTTCATTACAACAATTTGTTTACAGAAGATGCACTGTTTAAAATATTATTTACAGGATATACAAGATTTTTTAGCAAGTAATGCACCCTTCATTCAAAAATCTCTCACTTGTATTATGTGAGCATATTTACTGTACAAGATTTGTCAGTGAACTATGAACTATAAAATAAATAAAATACGAAGGCCAAATCGCCCAGCCCTACTGTACTGTACTGTAGTATAGTAGTATTGCAATGAAATGATAATGCATTAAATGTATCTTATAGATTTTATTTAATTTAAAAAGTGTGATTTTATTGTAGGAGCTGCTAAATAAGCCCCCTCCACCAAAAACACTTTCTTACTGGATCTACACAGATTTCGTCTGTGATTTATTTTGATCTCATAAAAGGTGAATTTTGAGTTGAATCTATGACAAAACACTTCAATCAGGCATGCACCAGACAGGGAATATTCTGCTTACTTGGGCATTCGTGAGTCCGTCACCACCATGGCTCTGCTGAAGACCACCTTCAGGTCAACAGGCTCCAGGATGTGGAAATCAGACTGTCTCAGTGGACGAGCCCACTTCCAGTCCCCACCTGACACCACACACAGCATATGTAAAACCCTGTTAAAACTACATTATATTAAAGGTCCCATACTGTACATCTTTCAGGAGTTTTAGTTCAGGTGTTAAGAATATATATTTGCAGTATAGGTAATAAAAACCATCCAACCAGCTCCTCTCTCAGGAGCGCTAAAAGGAGGCCTAATTAATATTCACGAGCCCCTCTTCTGATAGGTCTGTTTTTTTCTGAGCGATGTACAACCAGGCCAATCAAATGTAACGACGTCACAATTATGTCACAGCACTAGCCGGATGCAAAAAAAGGGAAAACAAGAGGCAGCCTATTCAAACCAGCGCAGATTCAGCTAAATAAGTAGGGTGACCATACATGCCATTTTTCCACTTCATGCAGGCTCTGTGCAGTTTTGAAACTTATATGGTAGTTACATAGCCCCTAGACCTCACTTATCATTAAAAAAAGCCAGGAAATTTCAGATTTGACTATATGGGACCTTTCAGCATTGTGTACATCAAGTCTGCGCACCTGCTTTGGAGTAGAGGAACTGTAAGCTGCTGAGCTGGACATCGAAGCTGTCGTAAGCTCGAGACATGATGTCCTCTATAGTGCTGCTTCCCGCAGACAGCTGAGGCAGGTCGGCTCTGCTCTGACTGGACATCTACACACAACAAACACACACTTTAAGCCAATTAAACATTAACATCTGCTCATTAGCAATGGCCTTTTTAGAGTAGAAAGGCAACCATGTGTAAAACATTTATTTTGTGCAAGAAATAGAAATGTATTTAATCTGATATTATAAATAATGTTTACAAAATACTATTCTCTTATTATAAGCCACTGCTGTCAGAAGATTCAACAGATGATCTCAAAAAAACAAAAACCAGTACACAAGTTAACTCTGACAGTCCTTAAAATACATTTTTATTTATTTATTTATTTATTTATTTTGGAGCAGTTTATCGGCCCATGGAGGTGCTGGACCAAGTTTGAAAAGCTTTTCTTTGCCAACTTTGAGTACAAAGTTTTCAGGATTTTTTTTTTCTTGGTTTAAAAACAAGCATGACTCATTGGGGAAACAACTCCCAAGAAATGAAGCCACATTTCTGTTTGTTGTTTTGCCAGATATAAATAGTCTGAAGCACTGAAACCAAGCTTATTAAGACAGTCAAATGAAGAATCACGATTAATAAAGTCTTTCGTTAATAATACATGTATGTGAAGTGTTTATTTATTATTTAGAAAGAAATACACATGTATACAGTATATAATTTGAAAATATTTACACTTGTATCCATTTAAGTATTTATATTATTTAGGGCTGCAACAACTAATCGATAATTATCGATAAGTTGGATGCGATTAATCACGATTCAGCGTTTGACAATTCTAAAAATATTAAAGAACCATGTGCACTGACTGTGACATGTTTTTACCTGGAAATGACCCAAATCCAGAATGGCAAGATTGTGTTTGGGGTCATAAAAGCCATTTTCTGGTACAATGACATATGAAGCCATGAGGTTTATCTTCAGATCCAGAACCTTCTGAGTCTCAATGATGTACATGAGTCCTGTGTACAATTAATAATACTGTTTTAGTACAAGCTACTATTTTATAAGCACAGATTATAAATGTACAGGTTTGAGCTTTTGATTGCATATTTAATTGCTTTTGCTATTATAAAAATCTGCAGTTAGAGTTAGTTTTTTGAGCTGATCAACGCAGAATCAACAAAAACAACCCACACACACACCTGTGGAGGTCTTGTCTCTGAACTGCTCCAGCTTCATGAGGGTGGCGTTGGTCAGTTCATCCAGTTGCAGGTCTTTTGGAGGCATGAAGAAAGCGGACATACTGTTCACCGTCATCTACAAAAAAAACAAACAACACTTTACATAAACTATCCATTCCCAGCACACCGCAGGGTTTCTCAAACGGGGTTTGCATTGAATCATGCAAACAATAAAATAAATCGAGTGGTCTGAACATTAATGTGATTATCAAACCCAAAAGGCTTTCACGCACTCCTGATTCAGTGTTTCAGAGCGGCTCGGATCTACAGTAAATGCTGCTCCGCACAAACAACAGTTTTAAGTTTGAGTCTGTTATAGGATGCATTTGTGAACGCAACATGGGCCAGGACCCCCTTTCTGACAGACATTTCACAAGAAGTCCTTCTAAACCTGTAATCAACTCCCTCTTTCGTGCAGTTTTCGCCTCCTTGGGAATGTAACATTTGAATGCAAATAATTTGACATAAATGTGAGCGTTGTAATAAAATTATTATAATATTATTCATTATAAACCCGTTAGAAATGTTAGAAACGCATTGCTAAAACATGTTACAAAGGCTATAAACGTTTTTTCACCATTTTCGTGAGCAGGACTTATTGGGCGGGTCTAAACTGAAGCTCGGTGACACAATGGAGCCACTGAACACTGCCCTGCAGCGAAACTATAAGAGCTGTGCTGGACGTGAAGCAGAACTGAACACACAGACAGCTTTTTATAAAATAGAATTTTTATATTTCTAATATTCTACTAGCATCAGATTGTGGCAGATTAAATATAACTGCTGCTGAACTATGTAGGCAAAAAACAAAAACCTTAAGATAAAGGGTTTATCGTGTGATCGTCAAGCGCAATACATCAGTAAAGCCGCTTCTGTGATTATTAGTAGATCTTCATCACCTGCTTTCAGATGGAGCAGCATTTCCTACAGAGGAGTAGCGCTCTGAGCTCTCTTTTTAAACGTGCGAAAAAATGTAATCGAAGAAATTTCATGATGATGGCAGCTGTTTGCGTAGCTTTAATTATCATAAAGCTCATTTCAGATCATTTCAGTTGTGTTGCTGTCTATGGACGGTCAGATAGCTCTCAGGTTTCATCAAAAATAACTTCATTTGTGTCTCGATGATGAACAAAGGGCTTCTGGGTTTGTCAGGTAATTGTCTAATTGAGGTGTTGAATTCATTTACATTTATCGTGCAGCCCTACTATATAAGACAATATTATTTTTTGACCAAATTCTGCAGCCCTAAAGTGACATATTCAAATTGTTACAAGCCTGTCATGTGACCAATAACCAACATGAGCATGCATCACACGCAAATGTGTTGTTAAATTATTGAAATGTGAACTACATGCCAAAAGTGTTTGTTTTTTCCCCCTCACACTCACAGCATCATAGATGATCTCTAGCGGCTGGGACTCGATGCGGAGTTTCTGGTCCGCGGTCGCATCCAGCGGGTTGGTCTCAAACATGAGGTTCAGTAGTGTATCTTTCATCGTATCTTTCATCCCCTCCACACGGCGTGGAGACAGCAGGATGGGGGCTGACTTGCCTCGTGGGAGACCCGACACTTCAAACGATGACAGCAGAGCAGAGATCCTGACAAGTAAAGCATTATGTCACACAACCGCATCCTCTGGGTTACAGAAATTCAAACAGGAAGTGTACGTGGCAAGACACCTCGGAGGGTGCACATCATGTGAACGTTTCTTCCAGTGCAACATCTTGCCCCATAAACTTTCGTAGTGAGTGCATTACTGTAAATGAGTTTTGTGCTTGTTTCCCAATTAAGGAACAAGATAAAATTATTTCTCGACAGCAAGCGTGACACTAAGTTGTATCGAACACAGAAAATTCCTTCAGGTTTAAATAAAGAAAAGTGGTTGAGATGAGAAGGGAGCACAGTACTTTATAGCTTGGGCTGCAGGTCTTTGAGTCAGCATGGCTTTTAGATCAATGACGGACAATTTGATAATCTCCGCCTTCTCTCGGCTCTCCTTGATTGACAGAGACAGGCGATTCATCTGGAAATTTATCTTCATATTTTCAAACTGTGAAAACAAAAATATAAGTAAATAAGGTTGCCTTCTTATACAAGGCTAAAGTAACTCTACTGTTCAATTGTTTGGGATCAAGGGTATTCTTAAGACATAATAATTCATGGATTACAAATAACTTTATAATACATCTTTTTAAATATTATAATTGTTTTTATGATTATGATTATAATAATACCTTATGTTTTATAAATACAGCCTTCATAGAAAGTGTTACCTAATTTTTTTATTCAGCAAAGATGCATTTAAATTGATTATATTTGACAATATTTATAATGCCACAAATTATTTATATTTGAAGTAAACACTTCTTGAGCATGTTATTATATCACATTATAATGTTTTCAGATGGATCATAAATAATTAAGAATAACTGAACACATTACCAGAAGAAAAAAAGTTCTGAACAGTAGTGTTTGGAAGCAAATCAAGTTGGCTAACACTAGCTGTCAAACAGTAATTTTTTTATGATAAAATAATTATCTTCTGCTTACCAAGACTGCATTTAGTTGATTCGAGACACAGCATAAGCATTAATATAGTGAAATATTTTTTCTATTTATATATAAATTACAGCTTTTTTAAACTGAATATATTTTTGATATAAGTTATTTCGATTTTTTTTTTTCCCGCATCACTACTTCAGTCTAAAGTGTCTCACGATTTCCTATAGTCATTATAATATTCTGATTTGTTGATCATGAAACATTTCTTATTCTAATTATTATTATTATTATCAATATTTAAAACAATGTTGAGTACATTGTTTACAGGATTATTTGATAAATAAAAAGGTAAATAAAATAATCTTTTCTAACACATATATCATTTAAAATCTTGGAGTCAATATAATTTTTAGGGAAGAATTATAGAAATTAATACTTTTGTCTGCTATACATTGATTTAAAGAGATAATAAAGACATGTATAATGTCTATTTCAGATTAAAAAAGGATAATATTAATAATAAAAAATGTGACTGGAGTAAAGAGGCTAAAAATACAGCTTTAAAAAAAACAGGAATAACATTATAAAATTTATTTTATTTATTTTAAATAGTAAAAATAGCAACATTTTACTGTCTTTACTGTATTTTGGATCAAATAAATGCAAGCTTGCGATTCAAAAAACGTTTGACTGTTGGTGTTTATGTTATGATTGTATGTCACTAACATTTTTTGGCAGGTTTGGATTGACGGCTGTCTCGCTGTATCCGATGGCAGCATATAGTCTGGCTTTCTCCGCTGGGGTCATTAGACCATCAAAACCTGAGGGATATGAACCAAAAGGTCAGCGATTTTATCAGAAACAGATCTACATCGTCCTAACCCTAACGAGCTGAAATAATTCCCAGAACACATCTCTCTGGGGAATTCTAGAGCACTGATTCACTGATACAGAGCGCAGACAAACCTCCCGCTTTGACATCTTTGGTTTGTGAGCTGCTGTCTCCAGACCAGCCCCACATCCAGCCGAACCAGCCCTGTGACTGCTCTTCCTCCACCTTCACCCCAGGACGGTATATCCTGAGCCCCGCCTTTGAAGCCTACAACACCAGCCACAGAATATACAAGAGTATATACATAGACATAGAAGATATATTCAGTCAGAAAGCAGAGATTCTTCACACTCTACTAGTTGAGCTACAGGAACACATTTCCAGTGATATGAGCTATAGGCTATATTTGTATAAAGGCTTCAATGATCTAATGTGACTTTGTGAGAGAATATTAATGTGCTGTCACATCACCTCCATCTCAGCTTGCTGTCTCGCCATTGTGATGTTGAATATATCCAGGGTCCTTTCAGTGTCCTAAAGGATAAATAAAAACCAAAAGGATAAATGGTTATGGTCTTATCTGGCTCGTGTCATTTTTACATCATTGAAATGCGGAAGATTAAAATCGTCTTCTTATCGCTTTGTTATTTAGGCGAACTAAGCCTAGTGACTACAGCCGACCACTTACAAACATCAAACAAAAACACAGCCATTTTTGCCAGTTTATCTGATTAACTTTAAAGGTATGTAAGGGATATGATGCGATTTCAAAAGTTCCTTTCTCTTTAGAGCGTTACAAGCTCTTGGTGCAATAAGAAGATCTGTGGACCAAAGACTAAAGTCTCAAAACCAAAGAGATATTCTTTGATATTCTAGACAAAGTGGAGGCGTGCTTTCATAATGTTTCCAGAAAGAAAGAAGGCGGAGCTATTATTCTGTCTGTAGTGTTGCTGCAGGCGCCATGTTCTGGAGACGCTGTGTGTCGTTGTGAAAGTCAAGCTACTTTGTTTGTGTTTCCAAAAGAAGACACAGCTAGAAATCAGTGTTAAGTTGTAACCACAAATACTTCACAAAAAAAATTCCAATTCATAAAAAAAAAAAACACAGCTACATTTGCAAGTGAAGACCATGGCTATTATACTCCAAAACACAGCCATAATTCACATGTTCATAGTGACCACAGCTGACAAACACAAACAAAACACTCTTATATTTGAAATTTACAAAGACCTAAAAAAAACACAGCCATAAAAATAAAAAGCTGCCATATGAACAGCATGCTCAGTGCTCACCCACCTCAAGCTCCTTCAGCAGACTCTCTGCAGGCTTCTTACTGGTGATTTTGTTCTTATAGATCTCTCTGTACTTTTTCACATGTTGCCGATGGCGACGGATGTGTTGCCACGACCACATGTGAAGGCGAGGCTTGACATTGACCTCCAAAACACCCGTGATCACATACCGCCACCTACGATAACCATAAGAAAGTAAGCATAGAGCCCCTTCAAATTGCATATAGACCACAATCTCCAAATGCACTTACCACTGACGTGCATTGGAGCAAACTGCGACGCCTGGACGATACTTCCTGTATGGAAGGTTACGGGTCATCATATCCACCGACCCCAAGAGCTCCAGGATGCTGACATACTTGAAAACAACAAAGGCCAACGCACATTCAAGTCATTATTACAGTCATCAAAATATGTCAAATGTTTTCTGACTGGGGCCCACTTTACATTACGTCGCCTTCGTTACCATGTGCTTACTTTTAAATCAATCACTGGGTACAATGCACTCATTTAATGCACTTCCAATGCATGCAAGGTGTCTGCTTTTAAGGTTTCAAATAAGTTTTTGGGGAATGAAATGTCACAATTTGTTTAAAATAACATCACACTGTTTTTCAGTGTAACACAATATTGATGTAAAAATTCAAACAACGTGCTTATTCTGACTTACATTTTAAAATAATAAGGAAGCATATTGAATTGTATTGTGTTTAAGTAAAAAAATGACTTACAAATGGGCAAACCCCAACCAAAAATGTAAAATTACAACTAATTAGTATTTTGGGTGAAAGTAATTCATCTTTTAATGTGTCATAAACTGATTTTTGTAGTACAAGATCATGAATGAATGACGTTTTAGTGGGTAAATCTGGCAAATGAGGGAAAAATGTTGTTGCTCTGGGTCAGAAAAACAAAATAGCAATTAATTTGAACAAAAACTATTACTTTTTTTGTGGAAAAGCAACTATTTAAAACAGTATCACACTTGTTTTTAATGGACCTACAGGTTTTTACATTATACTTTGAAAATCTGAAATACATTTCTGTAGTTACCTTTATAATTACACCGTTAACCCACCCTTAAACCTACCCACAGCACCAAACCTATCCCTAACCTTACACGTATCCCACCTCGATTGCAGCAAAGTGTTTATGTACATATTGCACTTTTTTTTTTTTTGATGTAAGCACATAGTAGTTAAGGCCAGCTAATATAAGGTGTGACCACTGACTGGATTGCACACCTGTGGCCGGCTGAGTTCAACAGCCACCTCAGGGAGGTTGACCACCAGATCCACTTTTGGTGAGGAGAAATCCACATCAGAGCGCGGATTCATACGCAGCTTGGCGTTTGCAGATATTGGACGAAAGACTGAAGCAAAAACACACACAAAAAGTTGGTTTGCTTTGCACAGAGAAAGCACTGTTAAATACACTTTATAAAGCAGGGACTCACTGAAATGGTAATCCTGAGGGATAGCGTTCTGGATGGCTACACTGTGCTTCAGGTATCGCTATATTCAAAATATACACAAATAAGGAAAATATGCAATCTCTTTTTTTCTTCGACTGGAAGTTTAATCAAATCTGAAGAGCCTACCAGCGCCTCGTCAGGGTTGTGGTTGGAGTAGAGCTCTGAATTCACATTCCAGTATGCAAACAGATTGTCCAGACGTACAAGCTAAACAATGTACCAAGCGGGATTAGTGAATAATACTGGTTGTATTTTGTTACTCATCAGTGTGAATGTGTTAAAAAAAAAAAGAATTAACCTTGAAAAACAGCTTGGCTTTCTCATCCAGAAGACATGGTTTCCAATTCTGATCAGCTGTCTGGAAAATTAAACAAAAAGGTGATCATACAGACATTTCACATCTGAAATCTGTAGGTTTTCTTCATCATCTTGGAGACGTTGGCTCAGTTCTTCTGGATCGAGTCTGTCTCAGTTTGTTCTGTTTCTTCATGTGATTCCAGACAGACTGATGATGATCTGATCAGATCTCTGTGTGGAGCACTGGCTGCTGTCAGACATTAATCTCACTGCATTATTACAGTTAATGACTAAAATAATGTTTGGAAATGTGAACTGATATTTCCATCTGACACGCTACCGCAAAAGATAGAAATAACCCACTTAAAACCAGTTTTGTGGCTGAAAGCACTAGTGGCCAAAGACTTTTGCACAGTACTGTATATATTCAATAAAATAAATAAATAAATATTAGGGCCGGGACTCGATTAAAAAAATGAATCTAGGCTTTGTTATCAATTAATTGAAATGAATGGCATTTTAATCGCCTATAAATATTTGACCTGAGAACAGTGAGAAGTGGTATTTATGGTTGTATTTATTGACATACCTGGAGACTGAGGTTCTGCAGGGACACTCCGAATGAAAGTGGAGCATTGGGATTGGTGACCTGAACGCACGGGTGACATTGAGAAAGCTTGGGCGAGTTTAAGTGATAATACACACAGAACAGGCTAAAACGTCTTATCCATATCACTCAGTAGTAAAGCATATACAGGGATGTAAACAGAAATGAACATACAGTACAGTTCCAAGCTGAAAATGTCAAAAGTACTCACATCGTCCTCGTAGCGGACGTGTATGTTGGAGATCTTCACCTGCAGGTTTTTGATCACCTGTGTAACCAGTTTCTCCACAAATGTGTCCTGCTTCTCCGCCTTTGGATTCTCTGAACACAAGAACACAAATGCAAAGTTGCAAGCTACGCTACCTGTCTTTACTGCGTGCGAAACCAAAGGGAGCTCAAATGATTCACTGCACCTTTTTCTGCTGCTTTCTGTTTGGTCTCCTCGATTCGCTGCAGCTCCCTCTGCCGAGCTTCCTGCAGCTGTCTCTCCTCCTTCTCTGCGTCATACTTTATACCTGCATTAACAGAGAGGCAAGTCGTCAAAGCTGGCAGAACCATGCATGCGATGATCCTCTGAGAGAAGTGAAAATTTGACTTTTGCCTTGGTCTGTAAAGCTGCTGTTAAACTATATTCACTTGAATTCAACTGAACTGTAATCCAATTAGGATTAAGATATTCTTTCACTCTAAAAGGACCAACCATAAGAGTAAAATGCGGTAAAGTCTGGCAGATCTTACACTGTTTCTGGCACTATATAGAACAATACTAAACCTGCATTTATTTATATATACTGTGAAATACTGTCATATATTATAACATATCTTGCGGTGTCATTTATTGCTGTGATTTAAAGCATCATTACTCCAGTCTTCAGCATTACATGATATTTCAGAAATCATTCAAATATGCAGATTTTCTGCTCAAGAAACATACTTTACTTACTTTCAGTGTTGTTCAGTGGAAATTCTAATAACTACCATTCAGATTTGGGGTACGTAACATTAAATTATTAAGAAATATGAATTAAAATTACAACTAAAAATAAAAGTAGGACACATTAAACTGATCAGTTCTGACAGGCATTTATGTTACAGCGTTTAAAAAAAACCCTTCACTTTCCATTCATCAAAAAATCCTGCAAAATGTTGATTACAAGAACCATTATTAATATTTAAGTATCAATAATAATTAAGCAGGAAATAAGTGTATAAGAATGATTTCTGAAGGATCATGTGACCCTGCAGACTGAAGTAATGACGCTGAAAATTCAGATTTGCATCACATGAATAAATTACAGTTTAAACTATATTACAAATAAAAACAGTTATTATGAATTGTGACCATATTTATGTATTCTAGACTTTTATTTATTTATTTAACGAGGAAGGTCCCATTAAGATACAAGTAAGAGTTTATCTCTTGATCTGCTGTTATATATATTTGTGCAATATGTCAACAAACTAGATATATGCTGCGTTTCATTTTTGTCCTCAAGCACAACGAAGCCCATTTTGTCATTTCATATTAACACACGATGACCTGGTAAGCATCAGAGACTTCATTACGGGTCTAGAACTTCAGCTCTTACTTGCTGTAGGCACGATGAGCAGGTAAACTTCATCTAGCGTGGCCTCCACGGACTGAGTGTACAGGTTCTTCCAAGGGATCTTCAGCTCCAAACGACCTTGACAAAGACAGGAACACTCACTGAATGAGCCACTGATGTTCACAAAGCAACATCAGCAAAGCCATTCCACGCTTCACACTGCGCTGGTCTCACCTATGTGTCCTGCTCGGACTTTAAAAGGAATGTCCAGTTGACTCTGTTTCACAAATAAAAGTCAAAGGAAGCAAGCATTAGGAAAATGAATCGAAAGGAATGACATCACAGGACATAGCCAACCAGAAACACAACGCAACATACCAAGGCATTTTCTTTTATCTCAAGGTTTCTTAATATGGCATCACCTGCAAAAGAAACACTGACACGTCAATAGTTTGTCTAAGACAACTCGTACAACACAGAGCAAATATCTGTTGTATTAAAAGCTACATAAGTCAATAAGACACATGGTGGTACTCCTCATTCGGTGTGCTGTTGACGGATGCAGCATTCAGGACAATAAATGAATCCAGGGAGACTATTCCAGCCCCTCCTATTATCTTGCTTCTTTTCAATTTTCGATTTTGATGTGTGCACAACATAAAACACATGATAACTAATACTACTAACCCTAAAGTTAGCAGACATATAGCAGCAAATGAATGAGAATTAGTTGACATGTGGCTACTTGTATTTAGAAGAATTTAGACTAAAGTGGACTGTCAAAATGAAGTGTAATATAATTTTAGAATTCTAAAATAAGTCTGTATTCAGTGTGACCCCCTTTGCTAATTTGCGGGCCCCTGGTTGAGAACCACTGGACTACAGGACGCTTATGATTTTAGCTCCATCTACTGACTTTTTGATCACAGACTCAACATTTCACAATGTTGTTGACATATTATATAATAAAAATGATTTTGCGTATAATTATTGATTATATACAGGAGGTGTTTTTATAATCGGACCCACTTAAAATCACTGTATTATATTCAGAATTTCTGATTATACTAGAAACAGTAGCGAAGGAGCTGTGAAAAGTAAAAAAACTTTACGTTAAGGTTTGTTAACACTGACTACCTACAAATAACAACGTAAATGTATTCATTTTAGTTAATATTACTATTTAACATTTACTAATACATTATTCAAATAAAACGTATCTGTTATTACTTAAGGTGCATATAAAATGTTAATTATTTTGTTTTGTTTTTTTTAATAAAGGGAAATGTGCAAAATATAGGAATCCTAATCTCTGATCAATGTCAAAAATATTGTATTTTCCTGGTTTTAGAAATTAAAAACTGTTGTTTTGGTATACCACCATGCATATAAACCGAAACTGCATTCAGTGCCTCTGAATGAAAGTGAATCACTCCAAGTCAATCCGCTCTTATACAGAAAGAAGAAGTTCATCCAAAAGTGATAACTGTCTCACCGCGAATTACTTTCCTGGTCAATTCTGTATCTTTGACAGCAATAACCTCCAATAACTATCAATCTTTACAAAGAAGCAGCTGGATGTTTGAGCCACATGTGGACCTGAACTGTCCAAGGCAATGCCATACTAATTCAGAGCTCATCAAGTTGCAGTATTCAGTAAGAGCCTATTGCACGAGTTAAGGGGTAGTGTAAAAGCATGTCGAAACCTGTACTCAATGTCAAAGCATGACTCTTAGACTGCAGCGTAAGGTCGAGCTCCCTCTTTTAACGCAAGCAGCCATAACGCATGCGTATAATCGTAAATGTACACAAACACGTTTCTGGAGCAAATCGGACCGCAAAGAAGCATTAGGATTTGACACCTGGCACGTTTACCTCCCCATATGCCGAGGCTGAGCTGCGAGCTGTCGAGGTTCACAACATAGTCCCCTAGAAACCTGTTCAAGACATCGACCACCACTGACTCAAACACCATCTTCACGTCCTGTTCACGCGACCATCAGCATGCTTTCCTTCGTCTGCGACTCGTGGACCACCCGAGAGTGTAGTTGTATTTACTGACTGTCCCGTTTCCTGAAATAAACATCACTGGAAGGACTGGGAGGTACTTAGCAGCACACTTCGCTGCGCGACACTGCCCTCTGCTGCTGACATCCCGCGCGCCGACCTCGATCACGTGCGCTCGTCGGCCAATCACGTGATGGCTTGTTGAGTTTTTGCAGGTAAATAGGAAGTGGTTAAAATTAATAGCGCAATGTTCTTGTGTGCGGCCCTGCAGAGCAAAACCATTCATAAGGATTTATACATCACCTGAAAAGTGAATAAATAAACTTTGGTGAATTTAAGTAGGTGCAGTATGTCAAATATATTAAAAATATGGCTTCTGTACAGTATATAAAAACAATAAAGGCATAATCAGAAAAAATAAGTGCGATATTATGCGTATTTTGCGGCTGGTTTGATCCCTTTATCTTAAACGGCGTCAGAGTTCATTTAAATTGGTACAGTATATGAACATAAAAAAATATGAATTCAGTGCTGTATATAAAAACAATACAGGCATAATATGAAAAATACCTTTATCTCAAATGGTGATACATTTTAATAAATTTAGGTAGGTATAGTATTTTAAACATAAAAATATGGTTTCAGTACTGTATAAAAAACAGTAAAGTAAAAAATGAAAGTTGGTTTGATACTTCATCTCAAATGCTGTCAGAGTTCATTTAATTAAAGTTGGTACCGTGTATTAAACGTATCAACAATATGGTTTCAGTACAGTGTACAGGCTGTGGCCAGCCGCCCGAGCACTCGTCAGCGTCGCCCTGGCAACAGACACAACCCAGCTGCACCTCGTCAATTTCGGC
>JAUYWG010034072.1:0-18933 GCA_034779775.1 Enteromius afrohamiltoni
AAATGATATAAATTTATATATAAAATATATCAATTTAAAATATATATTAGTCTTTTGCACATATGCCTATGTTCTCTAAAAACGTGTTTATGGTGAATCACATGTTGTCTCTGTTAGGCTCATCATTTGTGACTGTGTTTGCAGGGTGCAGGCACAGCTATTGGAGAGCTGCCTCCTTACTTCATGGCACGGGCGGCACGGCTGTCTGGAGCAGATCCTGATGATGAAGACTATGAGGAATTTGAGGAGATGCTGGAGCAGGCTCAGAGCGCACAGGTCAGGATTTGAGCTCATTCTGAACCCACATGTCCGTTCTTTCACCTTCACACAGGCAGCAGTTTCTTTTGATCATCATTGGGAACTCTGTTAGATGTTCAAAGCTTAACTAACCATTTCCTTTCAGTGCTCATGCCTTCATAAAGCCGACAGTGATGCCCCCCATGATGCAGCCGATACTGTATCCTGTTAGCGGGAGGTGTCCCAGTGTCTTATTCCCATGAGCTCTTACTATTGTGGTTCACTTATGCGGGTCACATGATTTCTTGGAAGGGCTCTCCCCTGACTTCCAGTAAACCCTTTGAGCAGCGAGTGACTCAGAAGTAGAGCTTCCCTTTAATCACAGCCTTTTAGTGTCTAAGTGGACCCCACATGGTCTGTGCCTTCACACAAAATCTTTTAATTGGAGCGCTTTAATATGGTGCATTGTACCTCAGAGTTTAGTGATAATCAGCAAAATGTCATCCTAAATTTTATTTTATTTTTTATTTTACACAATACACAAAAATAATTATTTTTACAAAAATAATACTTTTTTGGCTTATTAAATATATGATATAATATAGTTTTTTTTTCTTTTGTAATTTGGTAAACAAATTACAATGAAACAATATGCAATGAATAAGATTAATGTTCCTAATTATTTCATATTTTTCTATAATTTTAGATTTTAAACTGTTACAAATAATATGTAAGTGTATTTTATATAGCAGTATTAAAAAGTCACGTATATTGGCGAATCCTATGATCTGTTGTCTAAGCCCAAATATGGCTTTTTTTTTGGTTACCTATGTTTTTTAATTATACTTTTTTTTTTTACAGGATTTCGCAACAAGAGCCAAGCTTGCAGTGCAAAACATGGTGCAGAAAGTGGGATTTTTTGGCATTCTAGCTTGTGCCTCCGTAAGTAACATTTCTTGAACATGTTTTTATTTTTATGTAACATTTCAGATTTTTTCTTTATTTCTAAATTAATGCACAGATATAAATCCAGAATTGCAGGAAACCCTTTCAGTGCTGAGAAGAAAAGTCTGAATTGTGAAATATAATCTTTCAATTAATGTTTTTTTGCACTAAAAATTGTGAGATATAAACTCATAAATGAAAAAATGTGTGTGTATATATATATATGTATATATATATGTGTATATATATATGTATATGTATATATATATATATATGTATATGTATATGTATGTATATGTATATATGTATATGTATATATGTATATGTATATGTATATTTGTATATGTATATGTATATGTATATGTATATGTATATATATATATGTATATGTATATGTATATATGTATATATGTGTATATATAAAATAAACAAAAAATGAAAAATGTGTGTGTATATATATATATATATATATATATAAATAATGTTTTTTTTTAATTATCTTTCGGTGTTTACCAATGCTTACATTGTTTCTCAGATCCCAAATCCCTTGTTTGACCTGGCTGGAATCACCTGTGGTCATTTCCTCATTCCATTCTGGACCTTCTTTGGAGCAACTCTCATTGGAAAGGCCATTATTAAGATGCACATTCAGGTGTGTTAGGAGAATGCAAACAAATGTACATATTTGCTAAGCACTTGTAAACAGAAGTGTTTTGTTTTTCGGGTGAGTCATAACTAACGAGATGATTCCCATAAACCTTGAAGCAATTTTTTGTCATCAAAGACGCGCCTTTGCATGCATCTCCTCAGAGTTTGAAATGTTGACTAAGCAGATTCTAGACAGCGGTGCATTTGAGGTCTTCAAGTATGCTTATTTCATCCAAGTGATCAAATCATGAGCATGAGCGAGTCAGTGATCTCACCGGGTGTCATATGTCTCCTCACAGTTATTGTCTCACTGTCTCCTAAAGACACAAAACATAAGATCTCCCGCTTGTTGCCGCTGCCTTGAGAAACATGCCGTTGATTCATTGACTGACAATGTTTGTCTGCTTTTCACTTCTCTACAGAAACTATTTGTTATCATAACATTCAGCAAACACATAGTGGAGCAGATGGTCTCTCTGATTGGGTGAGTAACAACACCAGTATGAGATGAATATGGACACCCTTTGTAAACAATGTTAAACGTTATAGCGAATGAATAAAGAGTGTGGGAAATTTCAGTAGTTGTGCACATTGTGAGGATGGATTTGTACGCATTTTTGTATTAATAATCATTTAAATGTGCACAATAAGTACAGTAGTCAACATTTGAAGTGGATCATAAAACATACATGCAAACTTTGGGTCATTCACGTGAATCGTGTAGAACCGGAGAGTTTTTTTTAGAGGGGGGGCTCGCGCCTGTCAAGAGAGGGAGGTGTACGGCGGCAAATCTATGCCATTAATAAGCGAGCGCACCACTGATGCTGGGGCGCGGTAAATCATCTGTGGCAGGAAAACAGACACACAAGGAAACGGGAGCCCGCAAGCTCATTTTAAACTCTTACAAGCACGCGATCATTCCTGCGCTCAAACTTCTCTCACCTGCTCGCACGAACACATTTTTTTTATTTTTGTCAGTGGTGGGGCGGGGCTTGTTGTTTTAGTTGTAATCTCAAATGTCATTGGTCATTCCCCTGTTCCGGAAATCAGTATTGGATGCCTGTTATAAAATTATGCATTCATTCATTCACTTGACTTGAGACGTGGCATATGTTTATTTATTTTATTTATTCATATTATTTTGTCTATTTAATAGACTTTTTAAAGACTTGTAATTACACATACACACAATACACCACATACACAAGATATTTATTGCAGAATAAAAAGCCACACATTTTTCTGTTCATTGGTAATAAGCAATGCACCAAATCAGCATGTTAGAATGATTTCTGAAGAGTCATGTGACACTGAAGACTAGTACTAATGATGCTGAAAATTCAGTTTTGCCTCACAGAAATAAATTATATTTTAAAATATATTTAAATATAAAATAGCCTTTAAAATTGTAATAATATTTCACAATATTGATCTGATAAATCCAGCTTTGTTGAGTGTAAGCACAGATTTTTTTTTTTTTTTCTTTTCTTTTAACAAAAAATGTATGATAGTGTATAGATAGGAAAATAAAGATAATTGCTTTAACAGTAGAAAGAAATGTCATTGTGACATGTTAATGCACAAAAGGAAACCAAAAAAAGGATCTAGCAGGGTTCATTGAACTCTTTTAATGCAAACCACTTTCACACAGTCTGATTCTTAGCATTGTTTAGTCTGAATCATCTATAGAAGCACATATAGTTTCTGTTCCTCTGTACTACTCAGTCTGTCATGGTTACATTTCACCTAAACATCATAAAGAAAAAAATGTATATATTGCGTAAATGTATCCTATTTTAAGACCATTATGATTTTCCCTGTTGTGACATTGACATGTAAGTACATCAGAGTTTAAAGCTAAAGCTTTTCATTTGATTGTAGCGTGAATTGAGCTCTTGAGATACACGCAACACTACACTGGCATCACATACTAAAGCCACTTATTACTAAGCATGAGAAATCTTCACCATTTATGGTGATGTCTGCGACATTAGCAGGGCATGCATTCAGAATTGAGCAGAGTGACTCAAAAGTAGAGATGTGGTCTCCATGTTGGAACTCAGAAGTACAAATGAAACTGCTATTCATCTCTAAATGAGGCACGGCAATTGTAGCTTTATAATCAAGCCACATCGAATGCGGTCAGCATATTTCATCACATGATTTGGGTGAGATCCTTTGAATTGTATGCAGCTCAAACTTGAGGTTGTTAATCATCAGCCTGTTGGAGTTTTCTTGTGGTGAGGTCACGTGACTGAGACCAGTAACACTTGTGGCCCAACACCAATGATGATTTTCTTTAATGTAGAATGAAGTTCGAAAAGTTAATTAGACAAAGTAACAAAGCCGAGATGACAGCCGCTGCATCTGAAATTTCTGTCCCTTGGGATGTCACTTTATACCCATCTTTCTAACCATAAATGGTAGTTCCAGTTTTAATTGGCTATGTTTGTTTGATTTTCCTCACTTTCTTATCAGCCCACCTGGCCAATTTTAATTGTTTGCCAACTTTCACTCCCCTGGCCGTTTTGGTGATGACATTTGGCCAAAACTGCCACCTTTGTTCTACTGCCAGAAAGGTGGTCTCATGGGACATACACCAAACTTCTTTCATATTCTGGAAGTCATCCGAAACTTATAGGGTCATCTAAGTTCTTTAGAATCCACCAGTACTGCGTAATAGCTGGGCCTTCAAACTTTTAATGTACGTTAGGACATCCAGTATTGGAATAACTCAACATATGAATTAGTATATTGATTTACCATATTTTAAATGAGATAATACCACACTGAGTAAATAGCATAATATAAAGTAAAATAACACAACTATACTTCATATTGTGGTTCCTTTCAATGGTATTTCTGTGCTTTTTCATCTAATAAAGATATGATAATTGCATCTCAAACTGAAGATATATATAATTGATCCTGCATGATGGTTTGGTTTCACTGACATTCACACCCACCCAAAATTGGGCGGTTCTTTCTACATTGCAGTGGTGACACAATATTGAGTCACTTCCTGGTTAATTGCTTTAGAGCAGTTCCTGGCTGGTATAAGTGAGGGTTCAGAGAGCTTCTGTCTCATTGTACTGGAGGCTTCACTGAAGGAAGGCTGTAGTGGGCTTTGGGCTATCTAGTGGACTGCTGGCGGCTTCGCTTCCTGGTAAGGCTTTGCTAATCATATCTTTATTTTTTGGACAGTATTATCCCTGGAATCGGAGCATCTCTTCAGAAACCTTTTAGGGAGTACTTGGAGGCCCAGAGAGCCAAGCTTCACAACCCAGCTGGCGATGGAGCACCAGCAGTAAGAATCAGCCAATATCCTCTCATTTCATTTATTTAATTGCATTTTTTGTCATTTGATAAATATGGAAATTGTTTATTACTCTCATTTAGTTAAATTCTCACATTTTATTTTATTTTTTTTCTTGATTCTAAAAATTATTAAAGGCAAAATAAACAAATTCTGATTAGTTTTATTGATTTACAATTTTTAAAATACACTTATTAATAAATTACATTTTTAAATTTTTATTATTTCCTGGTGTCTCTTAATTCCAAAAAAGTAAAGCAATTTAATTTGGTCCTGAAATCTTCATCTTCGTGGGAAATATATAATAAAGTTAGAATTATAATGTACTCCAAAACCTTCATTTATTACATTTTACATCTTGATTACAAACTTATTAACATATGAAAAACGAAATTCTTCCTGCATGTTTTTTTTCTTATGTATTTTTTAAAAGATATTCTTTGATTTAAAAAAATATGAAAGAAAATTGTATGTAGCCCAAAAGTCTTGATAGTATTTTTTTTTATAGACATTTATATATCATTTTTATTTTCTATGCAGGGTGAAAGCTGGCTCTCTTGGGTATTTGAGAAAGTGGTGCTGGTCATGGTGTGCTATTTTATTCTGTCCATCATTAACTCCATGGCACAGAGCTATGCCAAGCGTCTCCAGCAGAAGAAGTACTTGGAAGAGAAAACAAAATGACGGACTCCATCTCCAAAAAAACCATCTCCCGCTCCTGTTTCAGAACCTATGAAATATTTAAGCTAAAACTGCTACATGAGCACTGATTTATGTGCGCTTCTGTATGTTAATGTTCATTCAGATCCCTTTAGAGTCCCTCTTCATTTGTCTGTAGTATGCTCGGCTATTTAAAATCAGATTTAACATTTTAGAGAGTTTTGTCTTTACAGAACCAAGGCAGTCTAGCTAACAGGCTGTGTGGAGTCATATTTGTTGCAATGCCTTATGCAACATTTGGAGGTCATGCTTCCATTGAAGTGAATACAGTTCTTAATCAATAGATTGACTTATTTAATTTCTAACATGCAGGTATGGATGGGCAGGGTCTGTTTTGTGAGGTTTCGTGATTGGAATTTTCAGGGATAGTTTTTTTTTTAATCGATATTGATGTCATTTTTGTATTTCTTTAACTGTTTGAAGAGGATAGCAATATCAACTCAGATCATCGTGGTTTCTAAATAGTTTGCACATCTTGTAAAAAAATGTTTTGACTATGCGCACATGATGTTTATTCTCTGGTCTTAAACCAAAATGTCACAAACTAGTGGATGTAACTTTTAACCCTGATAAAACATTAAGACATTATATTTGCATATGTTTGTGCATTTTGAACTAAAACCATAAGTTGATGCATACTTTCCTCTTATTTTGGGCTGAAGTATTTGTGTAGCTAATTATGATTTATCTCAGAACTATTGTTACATAATTTGTTTGACATTAAATTCATTAGTACATTTGTTGTGTTACATTTGCATTTCAAAAAATAAAAATGAAAAACAAATGAAAAATCGGTTCAGGATGACAGAAGTCGGAGGATATGGCCTTAAAAAAAGGTATGTGGAAGGCATCTGTCTGTCTGTTCTACGTATTGTTATCTGTCTATCATCTATCACATCTGTTTGTTCCATCTGTCTGAATATAATCTATTACAGTTTATTGTCTGTCTTATCACTCATGAATAAGCTGTGAGAAGTGTTCTGTTTCAGCGTTGTGCTCATTTAGTCGTAAGTGTCCCGTCTATCAGGTAGCTTATCAGACTGGTGTTGGCTGTAAATCATATGGCAACATCAGCCTAATAGGCTGCCTGAAATTTTGGGCGTGATCACCATATGCGTATTTTGTGATGGAGATGTCTATCTGAACTATTTAAGTAATAATTGTGTTCTCCAGTGTTCAATGGATCTGATTATCTCATGGATTGTTTCCTGGTTTATTAGTGACCCTGGACCAGAAAACTAGTCAGTCCCAATAGCCAAAATACATTGTATGGGTCAAAATTATCAATTTTTCTTTTATGCCAAAAAACTTTAGGCTATTTAGTAAAGATCATGTTCCATGAGCTGTCAAGTCACTTTTTTCTATTATTCTGTAATGTATTATTCTGGTTGACATTTCCTCATTAAACTCAACTATTTATTGAAGAGAAACATGTTTTCTATTAAGACTGGTTTCGTTTTATAGGGAATAATTGTTTTCTGTTTGCCTATAAAATGTTGCAGTTCAAATTCTGGTTTGCTTTTTACACATTTCACCCCGTTATAGGCCAGTGGCATGATTAGTTTTAGTGTAAGAATATTTCGTATGGTAAGTTTATACAGCAAAGCATGACTGTTAGTGCGGGACCATCTGTGAACAACACTTCTTCAGAGCAAACTCAATGACCTCATTCTATTGAGGGGTTTTCAAACGCAGCTTTTGTTGTTTGTTGCGAGTCGTTGTAAGGATCGTCTTTCATGTTCCAGCTGCGTGCAGATCCCTTTGAATTTTTCTGTATTTGGGTCCATTCGTATCGGGAGAATTTTAACCATCATTGTCTGTGATATTAAGCGACGTTAAATAGTATTTTTATGCATTTTTTTTTGTATATAGGTTTTTTAAATGTTCAAAAATAATGGTTTTATATTATTGCGTTTTTTAAAGTACATGAGTTGTTTTTTTGCAAATTATATATATATATATATATATACATGTACACACTTAATTTACAGTCCAGATATTGTTTTGGTAGGGTCTATGGTTGTTTGGGATCTAATCGGTTGGGTTTTTTTTTTTTTTTTTTTAACCCCTTGGTCTCTCTGATATGTCTGTGTATTCACATTCAGTATTTGCCCCACTAATGGTCATGAATATAGCAAATGAGCTGGAAAATTCAAATGACTGAAACATAAGGTGGCGGACGGATGACAATTACCTTACACTTATTTATTTTCAAATCATACAGAAAATATATTTACAGTTTTGAAAAACAGAAATAAATAACCACCCTATATTAACAATTTTCTTAATTGACGGGAAATGCACATCACATGAAATCACAATCTTTATGCTGAGCTGTGTATGATCAGGTATGTCAGAGGTGTGTGTAGCTGGAGATGATCTGTTCTAGTGCTGTAAAACTGTCCAAAAAATCCTCCTCAGAGATTCCAAACTTTGTATACTGATGAACATAGGCCCTACAGAGGAAGAAAAACTGTAAAAAAAAAATAAAATAAAATTTGTAGAGTAGTATTTATGTAAATGCATTTCTTACCTTGATGCAAACATATTCCAAGCCTTCCTGACTATATTGTCCAGGGGTTTCAAAATGGACTGGCTGTTACTGACCAAAGTGGCAGACTTTTCATATCCATTGAAGGCGACAGGAGAACTCCATGTGCTGAAACTATTTTCTGTTTTAAGCCACGGCACGTATAACGCAGGATCCTTAAAACCATCTGTTGATTAAAGTAATTAACATGTTAGTTTTAAAAATGTTAAAATGCTGTTCTAATTGCAAGAACATGTTTTCTGATAAAAGCGTGCATGTTCGCTGCTTCAGGTCTTTAGCATGCTATATACTGGCAGAAGATGAAAAAAGACAACATACAGTTGCCTGGCACAGTCCAGCACCATTTAACACAATCTCTTTAATTTAGATGTATAGCAGCCGAAATAAACTAATGCATACACGCACACACACACACACACAGAGCATTTGAAAACATGAGTACATCCACATTTTTGAAGGAACATACTAACTCTGATAAGTTGAGCTTATAAATATATATATATATATATATATATATATATATTGAAATGTTTTACATTTTTAACTAAAACAGTTTGTTTCAAGGTTAAACAAACTGATTTAGTAACAAATAAACAGTAAAACCAATAAAAAATAATTTTTCTGAAGAAAAAAAAAACAACACTATTTATTTATGTGATTATGGTTCTACTGACAGAAAAAAATTCTACAATAGGGAGCAGCAACTTTTTTTTTTGTTACACAATCTTCAAAATGTCTTTCGTGTTCCAACAGAAAAAAGTTGACAGGTTATTTATCTATTTAATGAATGCCAGTATATCAGAGATCGGCTTACCTGTAACTGCACTAGAGACATCTTTCCCTCGTAGTATTAGAAGATTAGCAAGTGATAAATTAAAATTTTTATGCCTGCTGTTTGCCGCACTCTCTCCTACAGATGTGACCGCTGCAGGGGCGCTTACTGTCCAGTCAATTCCTTTAAGAAACAGTTCTTTTAATTCCACAAAACCATTATGTAGATGATCAATTAAGTAATATTTAGCATTTTTTAATATTTGCATTAGAAATCATCCTTCCTAATATTACAATATGTGATGTCGCAACACTCACCCTCCTCCATCCTAGCGCTGGCGATGAGCATCTGACGTAAATGCTTTAACAGCCCAGGCCAGTTAAACGCACTATAGGCCAGAGATGTGCTGGACATCTGAGGAATGTTACACAAGCTGAGCAGTTTGTACTCAGGGTGACACACTAAAGAAGTCAGTAATTCCCCTGCACACAGCAGAAAAACACTGGTAAACAAGTGCCATTTTGTCTGATGACGGTCTGAAATTGGAGGTGAAGTGTGAGTCATTTGTACCGATGGGGTTTGTGCTGTAATGGCAGGGTGAATCAGCAGTATAAGCGGGCTGAAGCACGCTGGCTAGCTGGTGAGCGATCACCTTATTAACGTCACTGATTGAGATGTGTTTGATGTTCATCAGCCGGCTGCAGATTTTGTGCACGGTGTCATTCTCGTGAACCAGAATAGCATCAGAGAGCTGGTAGAGGTGTGACAGTGTCAGCACGGAGTTGTAGTTTTGCACAATCACCTGGAAAGGCAAAACAACGTAAATAGTGACAACGTAAAGATGAATAATAAAATGCTGGTTTAAAGCACATGTACAAAGTCTGTAGGAATGTACTCTTTGTAGTCATGCCGTTTTCAAAGTTTTATATTACAGCTGTGTTACGTATACACATGTGGAATTCTATAATTAAATATGCACTCATCTGCATATATATCCAAAACAGAAATCGGAGCATTGGATAAATATTCTCGTTTGACTTTGTAAACATATTATTTACTCCATTAATGAGAAAAATAATGTTACCATGTTTTAGAAATAAAATATATCTACAAACTAAAGCAAATTTGATAGAAATAGTGTTGTCAAATGATTAGGGTAAGTGAAGCCCACCAAAATCGTTTTGGTGTTTTTCATAGATACTGACAATCATTTGTTAAAACGCAAGATTTCTCTCTCATTTGAAAATGTATTAATTAGTTGATGTACATTTTAGAATATAAAATTATTCAAATATTTTATGAATAAAGTCAAAGGTCTGGCATGGGCTTAATTGGTAATTTGGTACTATTTAAGTCTGCATGTGTTCAAAATAAGCCCACACGATGATTTATTCACAAAAATAATAACTTTAAATTTAAAGGAGTAAACATTTATTTAATTATTCAGTGAGAGCAAAGTATTTTTAAAAAAAAAAGAATTTTACTAATGTTTGCTAGCAATTATAACCTGTACTGTAAACATTTAACCTGGTGATCATCAGCTCTAATCTTAGCCTTCACACTCTCTTTCTGCCCACTACAAAATGTTTTGCCGGTATAATTTATTTTTTAATTTTTTTATTTACTGCTCTTTTCAAGGTGACACGCCTTTATGATTTTGGGACAGGTGTTATATTTTTCTTTTGTCTCTTTTTTCATTTGTCATTTTCTCACTGAAAACAAAGGACACACATAAGCAGATATCGGTTATACAAATAAACTGTGTAATTTGTAGGCCTCTCAGTATAAGTACATTAAAGTAAAAAGTTGATAATGTAAAAGCATAAAAATAATTTAGTTATTAAACACTTTCACTTAGAAAATAGATAAAAGTTAGTAATGATCTCTCATTGAAAAACGGGCTTAAATGTTTCCACAGTTAATAATGAAACTAATAAGGTGGGCTAAAATGGAGTAATTATGAAAAAATGTAAGATATGTTTACATAAACAAGCATGGAACTTGAATATAATGTGTACTATGCATCATAGTCAATTTCATTGTGCCCACACTAAAAAATGTTACGTTTTTTTTTCATTTAATGTTAGCATGTGTTGACTATAGTTTGCATGTGTTTTATGGCACTGTACCAATTTTAATGAATTAACTATTTTTAAAGATGGGCTTAATTATATGTATATAATATAAATTGTATGCTCTACATAACAACTTATGATGCATTTATTTGTAAATGAATATAAAATGAATAAAAACAAACAAAACAAAAACAAATACTCAGTGTTTGTAGTTCACACGTTTAATTCGCTGGCAGTCTTTCAGTAGGGCTAATGGTTTGACCTTGACATTAGCTTTGTATTTAAGCTGATAAACATCTTCACATTTAAAGGAACATTATATAAAATGATAAAGTCATATACAAAAAGCAATACATTCATCTCTTATGTGACATTATATTAGTGTATTTATCAAAGAAATGGCTGGATGCTGCAGAAACGTGTGGATTTCTGAAGGGTTTTGGGGTGTTTTTTTGTGAACAAACCTGAGGCAGCATGCACAAGGGAGGGGCTAACTCAGAATTGCCAAATGTTATTGGTATGCAATAAAAATGTCTGTAAATTAACAAATAACCGGAAATATATTGAAATATATACAGAATAAATATACACAGTACACATGCATATTATGTAAACTTTTAATATTAGTTGTGTAAACGATTAATCGTTTGATAGCACTATAAACTTTCAAAATGAAAATTGGAACACTACAGTAAAGTTTGTTGTAAGTGGAACAAAATACAGTGAGAAAATATAATAAAATCTCATCTTTTTCCACTTTTTGTTTTTTATTAAGCAGTGAAACTCAACTACTGTAAAAGGTTTACTTGTCATGATTTTTACTGTTTTAATTTTTTTCTTCACTGTGATGTCATGACAGTTCCTTCAGTCTGACAAAGCAATAAACAAATCTATATGAATTTTAGTTTAGAAACTAACTATGGAAGCCCGTTTCCGCCACTGAATGAAAAATGAAATTGTGGCTTTCTAGGTTATCTCACAATTCTGACTTTAGAACTCACGATTGCGGATTTATGTGTAGCAATTCTGACTTTAGTACTTGCAATTGAGAAGTTCTATATCACAAATCTGAGAAAAAAATAATTGTGAGATAAAAACTCCCAATAACCTTATTTATTCAGTGGCGGAAACGGGCTTCCATAGCTAACAGACCCACACGCAGGCAAAAAAGCATGTGTCTGTATCATTCACACTTACTAATACAAACATCTCCCTACCTCACCAGCTCCATACGGCCATGTTACTTGATTGAGGATGAAGGAATTGGGATACAAGTCCCTCAGACATTGGGTGATGTAGGTACCCACACCAGAACCGGTGCCGCCTGCAACACTCATCATGATGAAAATCCCAGCCAGACGATCACAGCGCTCCATCTCCATCCGAACCAGATCCTCCACAGCCTCTTCATGACGTGGTCCATGAACGCAGAACCTTCAGAGAACAACAATAAACTCCCACAAGACAAACAAACACATTTAAAGCTCAAACCAAGAGCGGACCTTCCTACCCATTTGCCCAGTTGTTTCCAGAGCCCTGCTTCTGGGAGAAATGGGATTTGTCTCCATATCTCCATCTTCCAGATTTTGAAGCCTTGGCTATTGCTTGAGAGATGACTTTAGGCTCCATATCAACAAGTACTGACCGTGCCACAAGTTCTGTTAGACATAAACATGAATAACTTAATAATATCAAGCATGGCTTTAGCAAATCTAAGTTGAGTGAGTTGAACCTACCTCCAGTAGATCTCTCATGAAAGAATCTCTCTTCACTGCATTGCTTGTACTTCTTTCTGTTTAGTCCATTGGAGTCATCGCTTATGACACTAAAAAGCTCTTGTCCAATCTGATTCCCACACTGACCCAACTGTAAGCTTACAACCGACATATTTACCTACGATAAGCGTTAAACGATGCGACAAAAGTTTAGAAACCACATCATGACAGCCCTGTGTCAATGCACAACTCCCGAACCAGTGGCTATAGCAACCTTAACCCTCTCCAGGAGACGACGGTACAGACTGGATGCCAGTTTACTGTATGGAGAGGCGATAAAACCACACAGTGTCAAATACGATTAAGTCACTACTTTCACAAAGTGAAAACAGAGCATCTGCGTGTGCCCACCGTTGAAGGCGGGTGTAGCTTTGTAAGCGTCGGAACTGATGCATGATGGGAAAAATCTATCCAACCATCAGATGGCGCACAAAACATACTTTTCGCAGGCTCCCTTGTTCTGCGAATATCACGAAAGCGTGCCTAAATCACCTGGAAGAAATAAAGATAGATAGATATTTTTACACAAAATATATGCGGGCACACACACACACACACACATATATATGCATGATTTTTTTTTACTTTAGATTAGACTGTAGATTTAAGAGCAATAAATAACATGGTCTGTTGTTTCCATTTCAATTAAGATGTCATTGTTTTTATGTATTGCATTGTTTAGATGTTATATTTGTTTTAATAAACGTGTTTAAATTTGAAGAATGGGAAACAATGGACCGATAAATTGATCAATAAATCAAATAATCAATAACATTGATAAAAATGAATTTGCTTGACTTGCACAAATTATTCTATTCGTCGTGTTTTTTAACTAATGTGCAGTGTTTTTTAAAAGCTAAATTAATACGACCAAAGTTATTTTCAAGTTCTATGACACAACACCATATAAAACATTTAGAACTCCTTTTTATTTTCATGTTTTTATTGTCATTTGTTTGTTTTGTATTCTGTATTCTTGTATTTGCTACTATATATAATACAATAAAAATGGAAGAAAAAAACTTAAACAACATAATTATAAAATAATATTTTAAAAATATCATATTTAAACTATGGAAATAATATTATAATACTATTATTAGTATAGAACAATTATAATTACATACTTATGGCTTTTGTATTCTGATACACTTTTTTTGACAGTTACACGCATGTAAAGTCCAGCGCGAGTATTTCCCGCATTCCTCCGCGCGGGGGTGTCAGTTCGCGTCATGCCGGTCATGGCGACGGTGCGTTCATGTCCATGAGGCGGGAAGCGCGAGCTCCTCACGCGGTTTGAAGTGAATCCAGACAGCGAAATCAACGATGGCTGGCGTTTTCGACATCGATCTGGACCAGCCAGAGGAAACTGTCTCCGATGATGAGCTGGAGGAGGTAACGGACGGTGGCTGTTTTAAAGTATAGTGAACCACCCCGAGTAGAGTGCAGGCCCGAGGCCCAAAAACTGCTTTATGTTATGCTAGCAGGCTAACACGATTACCCAACAGTGTGTTTCATGCGCTGAACGACCAGTATTCTGTCTGTCAGCACACGTGTCAGAGAAATTAGAGATTTACATGGTGATGTATGTTTTTTATGCAGTAGTAAATGTTACGAGTCGGAGATAAAAGGGTTGTATGTGAGCTTACTACTTGACAGTAGAGTACAGTAGAGTACAGTACAGTTGTGGCAATTTAAAGGGCTGGATGCATGCGTTTTCTTTCACATCGACACTTGCAATGCAGCATACCTTAAATATACACATTTGTGCATGCACATTGCTTAAAAAATATTTATTGACATCGTTAATATGCATTTTTATGTACGAGGATCAGTCAGTTAGGATTTGCAAGACCATAGATGGTGCATGTCACCTTATGGGATCTCTGGGAATAGTTTAGCGAAATCCGACCCCTTACGTCGTTTTCATGTTCAGACTAGAAGAGCTGCCAACTGTTGCCTCGTAACGTTATCTCTTCTTGCAGTTATCATCTCTACACCCAACATAACTCAGTTCAGTGTTGCAGGGAACTGAGCATTTATTGATCATGCATTTCAAAATTATTTTCTGCAGGCTCAGATCAATGACTTCATGGATCAGTGCAGCGGCTTTGAGTTGTAAGTATGCGTAGTGGAAAAAATACTGTTTTGTTTTTAGAGATGCACAGATTGCCAATTTCTTGGCCGATTCCGATTTTTCAGTAAGCGTGACCTGCAGATTCCTCTTTTTATTTATTTATTTATTTTTGAAGAATTGTAATGAGAGCATACACAGAAATATTTTCTTCATTGAAATCTTTTCTTAAAGATTTCAATAAATACATTTTTATACATTACAGGATCTTCTCACTTCAAAATAACTTTAACAAAGTAAAGTGGAAGGGTTTGCAGAATCTGTGCGTGCCCACCGTTGAAAGCGGTCTATCTCTGTGTCTTCCGTGGCCCCTTGTTAAGCACGATAAACACATTTTAATTAAATTCTGAATATATATTTTGCTATACAGTATGCAAGGAGCGCTCCCTTTAAATGCATCAAAAACTAATTTTTTCCTCCCAATCTTACAAAGATCTGTTTAAATCTGTAGAGATACTAAAACAATTCACGCATATAAATAATGTTTAAACATTAAAACCTCACACTATTACTAAACATTTTACGATGGTAGGCTATATCATGGTATATCCAAGTTTGTGCTGATGATCTAAAGTGCACTCTGCAGGACGCGGAGGCACCAGCGCTATCACTTGTATTTTTTTTCAGTGAAAACGGAACAGTCCATGCCATAATTTTCTCTGATGGTTGTAAGAGTATCGTTCTTTAAAGGGCCTACTTTTGTTTGTGTAGACTCACAATATCAGCAAAAGGTTGTGATGTTAGTCTATAAAATAAAGAAAACAATCATCGTTTTTCCGCCTTCTCGTCTTGAACAGGAGCACTTCACAAAAATGAACCGAAACTCAGCGAAAAAGACATGATAAATATATCTATAGAAAGCTTTAAATGACCTTTTAATGAAATATAGCCATTATAATCTTAATCCGTAAAGATGACTTCTCTCTCTTTTTGTGGTCTTTCCCTCATGTTGTATTTTAGCCTTACAAATGTTATAAACTGCGATTTTTAAGTCATCTTTACTCACAGAAAAGAACTTCCACACCAATGACATGTTAACACCAGACTGTGAGTGTGCGTGGCTGGCAATAAAAGAATCGGCTCCGATCAGTCGGTGCATCTGTAGTTTTTTTCATTTATTTAGGCTTTTTATTTAAAATGATTTCAATATTTATTTCTAGACACTCAAAAATATTAACTAGAAAAAGCAGCATCAATATTTTTATGCAGATGGGAGGAGTAATGCACATTATCACTTCGTTTCTGGTTTTATTTTTATAGTAACATGGATGATTGTGAGAAGATTGAGATATCGGAGGACAATGTGAACCAAGGCACTGAGAACATCCGTCCAGAGTGTTTTGAGCTTCTCCGTGTGCTGGGAAAAGGAGGTTATGGAAAGGTATTTAATTTAGCACATTCATATAATTTTCATTTTATTTATTTTTTAGTGGTGGGCAACGATTAATAGCAATTAATCGCATGCAAAACAAAAGTTGTTTACGTGGTACGTATGTGTATGTGTTCTTTATATATTTAATATGTTTATAAAGACACACAAAAAGAGCATATGTGTGTGTGTATATGTTTATATTAACTTTCATATAATGTATCGTGATTAATAGCATCTAAAACTAAAGTTTTTGTTTAATGTAATTGTGTGTTTTATATATATAATATGTAAATACAAACATGCATGCATATATTTAAGGAAAATGTTGTTTATACATTATAGTAATATGTAAAATATAAGTACAGTGAGAACATTATATATAAGTGTATATACATGTAAATGTTTTCAAGATATACTGTATGTGTGTGCACCTTTATTCTGCAATCAAATACCATTATTTAGTATGTGATCAATCATTTGATACAAAATAGTTTGTGTATTTAAATAAAATATATGATTTATAAATACAAAAGCCTAACAATTGCTAAAGAATTGAAATTTCTTACTATAAAATTATTTAGATCATTGTTGCTTTTTAGGTTAATTCAGTTATATTTTCGTTTTAGTTTACTAAAACAAAAAATAAAATGAATTAAAATGAATAGCAATACTTAAAAATAACAAAAACTAAACAAAATTAACTTTAATATAAAGCTATAACAGTATACACGTAATACTAAAATTGTGGACCAGTATTCTGTTTTAACAAGTCTGTGCTTAACTTGAACTTTTTTTTGTAGGTTTTCCAGGTTCGGAAAGTATCTGGTGCAGGATCAGGAAAAATATTTGCTATGAAAGTCTTAAAAAAGGTTAAACAAATCTCTTCAATTTGAATGCATTCATTTACATTTGTGGCAATGTCTCAATGTCACTCTATTCTGCTGCTTGTAGGCTATGATTGTACGCAACGCCAAGGACACAGCGCATACTAAAGCAGAGAGGAACATCTTAGAGGAAGTCAAGCATCCTTTCATCGTTGATCTAATCTATGCCTTTCAGACGGGCGGCAAGCTTTACCTCATCCTTGAATACCTAAGTGGTTTGTGAATCAAGAACAACCTTTGTTTCAGAGATGGATAACTACTCATTCTTTCTCCTGTCCTCCTGTTGCTAAGGAATACTTTCTGCCCTCGGAGGCATTCCTACTGTGATTGCTTTTTTTTTTCTTCTGCTTATAGGGAATTTATTTTAGGAAATGCATAAAAAACGAATTATTAATTAATTTACTAATTAAAATGTTTATTTACATTTTTTTTCCCAAGTAGTATTTTTATTTTTAAGTTTGTGTGCTGAAATGGTACATTTGCAGTGTGTGATGGTATGATATATGATGTGGCGAAGCTTCACTATCAGTCCATCTCTGCGTTTCCTCATAAAACCCTTTCTTTTGCAGGTGGGGAGCTTTTCATGCAGCTTGAGCGAGAGGGGATTTTCATGGAGGACACAGCCTGGTAAGTAAGGACGATTGAAAGAAATTAATGACTTGTAAAGCATAAACTTGCTACGTTAAAACTGAATTCTGATTAGCTCTTTAAACATAGTGTTTTATTGAAGTGACAACTTTTTAAACAATTTTCAAGGACACACGAACACCGACACATGCATACAATAGGCCTTACATTCAACATGAGATGAGCGAAGATAATCAGAATGATGCTCAGGGCTTTTTACACGCAGCTTTTACTTGGCTGAAATCTCTATGGCTCTCGGACACCTGCATCAGAAAGGCATCATCTACAGAGATCTCAAACCTGAGAACATCATGCTCAATAACCAAGGTTTGGCTGTTGCTTTTTGTAGTTTAGAAAGCAGTAAAAATGAAAATGAGAGAAATCTTCCATGGTAATAATTAGTTTTCTGTCTTGTCACAGGACATGTAAAACTGACTGATTTCGGCCTGTGTAAGGAGTCGATTCATGACGGCACAGTGACACATACTTTCTGTGGCACTATTGAATACATGTGAGACGTTTAAAGTAACCTTTACATCCTTGTGATGTCCAAGTAGCTAATTTCCTGTTTAGCCATTGTCTCTTTTCATTGCCTGACATGCCCATGTGACATGCGTTTAGATGAATTCTGCAGTAGTGTGAGAAGTTTCTTTATTTCAGGGCTCCAGAGATCCTCATGAGAAGTGGACACAATCGGGCCGTTGACTGGTGGAGTCTGGGGGCTTTGATGTATGACATGTTAACTGGAGCAGTAAGTATAAACGTATTGGAAATTTGTCATGGCGCAGTGCACAATAAGCCTGCATTATTTCTGTTTGGGTTTTGTTTTATACATTCTGGAATGTATTTATGTTTTAGAATGAATGTACTGAACTTG
>JAUYWG010034073.1:0-18892 GCA_034779775.1 Enteromius afrohamiltoni
CTAATATATATATATATATATATATATATATATATATATATATATTGTGTATATATATATATATATTGTGTATATGTATATATGTGTGTGTATATGTCAGCTTTTGGTTTTGAAAATGTTTTCTTTTTATTTTTGTGTTTTTGGAAAATAAAAATAATAATTATTAAATTATTATGGAGTGAAAGTTAATCATATATTTCTTACAATTTGAATATCTGTGAGTCAAGACGTTAGGTCTTTTCAGAAGATTTTTTAATATTTTAGGTAATTTATATATAAATATCATGACATTTTACAGCCTGAACTAACCATGTCTTTTAACAAAAAGGTCAAATTTTTTGATATTTAAAAAAAGTCTCATCGGGGTCCTTTCCATGACATTTTATTTATTTATTTATTTTTTATTCTGCATGTTCCACTAGATTTGTTGGTTGCACCTTACGACTTTGATTTGGCATCTAATCCGTTTAGTACCATCTTTACCCATCTCTGGTCTTTGGTGAGACTGAAATTTAGACTGAGTAATTGTGAAAATAATGTTATTTAGTGGCAGTGTTTTGTACTGTTATTCTTCTGACCATTGTAATCCAGGTGCTCCCTGATTTTAGCCCATTTAGTTGATGGTAACATTGATTATGCTCTACTGAGCATCACAGTTAAGCACCACAGAGATTCCCTAAGGCTCAAACACATTTTTCTTCCATACATTTGTTATAAAACAGCCAGCTGGTTTAACAAATGTTCACCTAACCATCTCTGAACACATCTAAAACGCCATTTTTGTCCAGAAATAGTTCCTTGTTAATATTCAGTTCTTCTTTATGTCTTTAAACCACTTTTGTTTCATCTTGTAGGTGGCCCCAGACTTTTTCGAGTATTTCCGTGCACTCTACCCCATCTTGCGATCAGATCCAACTCTGTGGTGCATTTCTGCCTGGAACGATAACGGACGGGATGGATTGGTAGATCCGGGCAAGGCTGACCTCCTTTACCGGACAGATTTCTTTCCCGGCCTCGGATGGATGCTTTTGAAGGAAGTCTGGGCAGAGCTGGAGCCCAAGTGGCCCAAGGCTTTCTGGGATGACTGGATGCGGCACCCAGAGCAGCGGAAGGACCGCTCGTGCATTCGTCCTGAGATCTCCAGGACTATAACATTCGGCCGGAAAGGCGTCAGTTTGGGTCAATTTTTTGACCAGTATCTGCGCTACATAAAACTCAATACTGAATTTGTGCCTTTCACTAGTCTGGACTTGTCCTACTTGGTCAAGGAGAAGTACGATGAAAAGTTTGAACAGGAAGTATATAACGCCCCCTTGGTGAAAGTGGAGGAACTGCAGCAGGGTGGAAGTCTCAAAGGCTCCGGGCCATTTCGTGTTCAGTATTCCAGCAGAGACAGCTTTAAAGTGCTGTCCCGCAACTTGGGAGTTATGGATGACTTGAAGTCAGGGGTTCCCCGTGCTGGTTATAGGGGCATAGTCAGCTTTATTTCCAGAGGACGAAGAATTTATCTGGCTCCCCCTGAGGGCTGGATTAAATATGACACCAGCTGGAGCTGAGGAAGATGAGCTTTGGACCACAATAGACCAGAAAGAGAAAACTCACAACTATTATTGCAAGTACAGGAACGCCCTCTCAAACCAAAGAAAACAGAGGCAGGTTGTGAAAGGTTAACGCTAAGATGTGAGTATAAAATAACTGCTGTTTTGTTATGGAGGAACACCCAGGAATGCTGGGAACAGCACAAAAGTTGATGCATCGTATTTGCGCAGCAATCATGCAACAATCTTCCCTCAGAGAAAACAGAGTTACGCTGCAAACAGCTGCTATGCAGAATCGCTCATTCTGACATGGAGAAAATGATCTGATTGTTTCTTTTTCCTTGTTTGAACGTACTGACCTTTCTGTTGTTTTCACATCAATCCAAAAGACAAATAAGAGGTTTTATATTTTGTCCTACCACAGTGTCTTTTGAGTGAATCTCACGATAGTGCTCAAAAGAAGAAATTATATTTGCATATATGCAGAAGATTGTGTATAATTGTTGTCTAATTTGATCGATGCATTCGTATTAAAGCGCAGACTCGTTCATTTAACTTTTATGTAGCACCGTTGAATCTATGAAGTTCAAGCTTGTTGCCAGAAATTATTCAAGGCTTGTGTAACTGACATACCAAAACTCTGGACAGCATCTCTTTTGTGCCATTTCTGTTGAAGTACTGTACTTGAACCTGTTTTTTTGTTTTAACTGCTCTTCCTGGACCGGGAGAGCTCACATTGCTTTTTAAAGATGTCGTAGGTTTGTTGCAAAACCAGTGGTCATAGAAAATCGCTTTATATGTTCTTACGGATGAAACGAATGGATTTCAGTAGGCCAGAGGAAACAGTTAAAATAAATGTACTGTATCTAAATGTTTGGGAGAGAAATAATCTGATATTAATGCATATGCAGTATGAAGAAGTGTGAAACCACTGCCTGAAATGTTTATAACTTTAATACATTGAGAATAAAAAAGACTATTTTGATATTTGGCAATATATGCTGTTTTTTCTGTCTTTTTTTGTCCATTTAAACATCCATTTTGGAATATTTTTTTATTTGTTTAGGTCCTAAATGTTTAATTTTCTCTTTGAAATCTACCAATTTTGAGGTTTGTAAATGTGTTCTTTCTGTGTCATGTTGATTGTTGAAGCTGAAATCTGATCTGGTGACTTCCTTTCAGGGATCATTTGTCCAAACCCCCAACATCAGCACTGATCCAGGCGCCAATGTGACACCTTTGACGTCTCTGTCGCTCCAGATTTCCTTTCTCACCCCTCTTGTGTCCTGTTTACTTCCTGTCTCATGGCTCTGTGGTTAACTTTACCATGTTCTTTCCTGTTCTTGTACAACCAACAACTTTCGAAAAGCCATAGGATGCGACATTCATTTTGTGTTTCTTTTAGCCATATTTCTGGGAAAGGGCTAAAACAACTCATTCCAGCACGATGGATTAATTGGTGAATCATATTGCCACATCACATGAGGGAAAAGAATAGAAGCTGAAATGAAATGGTTTAGAATGCATCTTTTTATGACTTGTTAGAGAGCTAAAAACCTCCTTTTCCACCTTGCTTTTTACACTTCTACAGAAAACCAGTCCGAATAAGCAGCTGGTCTCAGATGGTTGTTGTTTTAAAAACATTAGACGTAATAAACATTAGTTGTCATTAGAATTACTTTTTATTCCAACTGATGAACAGTAAAAACATTGGCACCCAATCAGAATCAATCTTGCTATAGGCTAACGAGCTTGATCATTTAAAGTGGCAGATTAGCGTGCAATGCTTAAAATAAACGTATATTGTCCGCTGGTTTGGATGCCAATAGTTATTTTTCTTATCGTAGTTATCGTTCTTGGTGTGAATGGGCCTTAAGCCAGCTCAAAATTCAATGTACTGTAGAGATACATAAAAGCTAGACTACATGATTCCTTTTCTATCAATACACAATTCAAATAGAGCTGTAAAAGCATTCATACCATCTCAGAGTAGCATTAAAGTGGTCATTGACAAAGAGTCAAATCTGCAAAACTTGGCGAAAAGGGAAGTTAACTTTTAGATTTAGACGGTTTAGGTACCACCAAAAAAATCTTACGAACATGTAAAACTGCTCATGTTTAAACAAAGTGTTTGTAAATTAAACAAACATGTTTTATTTGGTTCAACAAGCATTAAGTAGTTTAAACAAAGTGGCCATTTGTCTGGGAACTGAACACATTTCGTTGATGCCTACTTCACTGGTAACAAGCACTCAGCATATACTGCTAATATATTGAATAACTTTCAAACAATTTCACATCAATGCAATCAACTGTATGGTCCATTATAATCCAATGATGAAAACGCCCCCTCCTTCAACAGAAAACCAAAATTATGCCTCCCAGTTATAAATGACCAAAAATTCAAAAAACAAGCAAATTATTCATATTGGGAGGAAAATATTAACATTGAAAAGCAAAATCAAACTGAACCACTAAGTATTAGGAAATCCACTACTTTATAGGATAACACTGCGATATGAGCTGTTTATTCACTAACACCATTAACAGTCAATGTGACAGACGAACTCTCTGTTGCTACCAGTTGCTACAATGCCATGCATCCTCCGAAGAAACTGCTGTCTTTTGTGTTTTGTCGTCTTATCGTGTTTGTTCAACTAAGGGAAAGATACACAAACAGAAAATTACGCAAGTGCACAAATTCAGATAACATAAGAACTGTTTTGACTTATTTCCTCAAAACATTGACCCAAAAATGAGATTTCCATTATTATTTGGTCTGTTGTGATATATTTTTTGTGTTCCTCAGAAAAAAGGCAGTTCTAAATATCGGCTCTAAAGACTGAATATCAACACTCACTGTATGAGGAGATGTCAATCTCCTCTGGAAGTTCACTGATGTTCACCTCAAACCTGTCCTGAACATCGTTCAAAGTGCGGGCGTCAGTCTCATCTGACACAAAGGTGATGGCCAGACCTTTCGTTCCAAACCTGCCGGCCCTCGCAACCTGAAGGAATGTGAAAAGTTAAAGCTGCTCAGATTGATCCTTTCACATTCCATACATTTTTTATATTAATCATTATCACATAACTTAAACCAACCCTGTGCAGGTATGTGTCTGAATCTTCAGGCATGTCGTAGTTGAAGGCGATGTTGACTCTTTCGATGTCCATACCTCGGCCAAACAGGTTTGTGGCCACCAAGATCCGTCTCTGGAAATCCTTGAACTGCTGATATCGAGCTAATCTGGAATAATAATAAGAGTCTCCAATGTGATATGAGCACCGAAAAAAAATCCTACAATCATTACAATTAACATAACATTACAAGTTTTGTACCTTTCGTCTTGAGGCATTGCTCTATGAATGGCAATGGCAGGGAAATTCTGCTCCACCAGCAACTGAGCCAGAGCAATACAACGCTGCACGGACTTCACGAAGATCACCACCTGCAATACTTAACAGCTGTAACACTGAACCGGCCAGCTGTCTTCAACAAAATCAAACATCAAATCCCAATGACCAATTGGAAACATTCTGCAACTGAATTCAGTATTTCCTGTAGCTTATGTCAATATTTTGGAATGCATGGCAAAATCTTGTATGATATAGTATAATTATAGTAAACAAATGCTAACTTTTATTCAGAAAGGATGCATTAGCTTGACCAAATGTGACAGTAAAGATATTTACAATGTTGCGAAAGATTTAAAAAAATCCTGTTCTTTTGAACTGCTCTTTGAACTCATGTGACGCTGAAAATTCAGCTCTGCATCACAGGAATAAATTACATTTTCAAACATGTTCAGTTAGAAATCAGCCATGTCAAATTGTAATAATATTTTACTGTATTACTGTATTTTTGCTCAAAAAATGCCGCCTTGGTGAGAATAAAATCACTTCATTAACATTAAAAAAAAATAATAATCTTATGGACACTAAACTATATACAGGTGCATCTCAAATAATTGTAATATGAACAAGACCTTTTTTTTGGTAACATTTCAAAAAAATGTAACTTTCATATATTCTAGATTCATTACATGTAAAACATTTTATTTACAGTTTCATTAAATGACGACCCTTACAGTATAAATTCTGGGTATCTCTTGGTCTATGAACCACAATAATGTGGAAGTCTGCTGACTTGGCAATGGTCTAGAAGATCACAGAAGGTCTGTTCACAGAATTCTGTATCGAAGCAGATGAAAAGCTGACTGAAAGGAAGAAACTGTGTAGGAAAAGGTGCACAAACAACAAGGATGGCCGCAAGCTTGAGAATACTGTCAAGCAAAGCTGATTAAGACACCTTGGAGAGCTTCACAAGAAGTGGACTGAAGCTGGATTCGCTCAGACATCTTCAGGAAAAGAGCTACCAGGTCACTTCTGAAACAACACCAGAAGACTTGAGCACTTCATGCCTCCATCTGCTGACAAGCTTAATGGAGATGCAGATTTTCTTTTCCAGCTGGACTTTAGCACCTGCCCACAGTGCCTTGTGCTCGATTGGCCAGCCAACATGCCTGACCTGAACCTCATATGGAATATCTGTGATATTTTCAAGAGAGAAACAGAAACAGCCGATCCAACAATACAGACAAGCTGAAGCCTCAATAGTGCCTCAGCAGAGCCACAGACTGATCGCTTCCATGCCAGTCCTCACTGATGCTGGAGTTTGTGCTAAAGAAGCCCAGATGAAGTATTGAGGGCAGAAATGAACATACTTTTGAAGATAACTTTACATAACTTTTTTTTTTCTTATCATTGGAAATATTCTAATATTTTGAGATACATTGATTTTTAACTTTCATGAGCTGTAAAACTGAAGCAAAATTAAAACAAATATAATTTGAAATGTTAACATGTAATAAATCTAAAATATGAAAATCACTTTTTTAAATAAGTAAAATATAAACTTTTGAGATGCACCTGTATATGTACAAGCATTTCCTGATTTTGCTGGAACAACATTCAATTCCTAAATTTTAGTTTTGACCATATCTCTACACCTTAACCTAACCCAACCCATGAGTAGTGCCAAAATCAGAGGAAATGATAGATGACTGATGTACAAGCACCAAACACTGATTGTAAGCCTAAACTCCACAAAACTAAAAATTGGTTCTTCAAATCTGATTGGCTAATCACAATGTTGTTCACAGATGTTGACCCAGGGACACACCTAACTCAGCAAAATCAGGTTCTGCATATGGGCACTATTTAAAATTAGGGTTGTAAAACTGCATAATTACATTCCTTTATTTCTAGATTTAAGAGTGTAAATCCCCGATTTTGAACATGGTTTTATCCTCACACAATTTTACTTCCATTCCATTGGCTTGTAGTTTGCATTTATTAGATAGACAAAATCTGTATTCAAATGGGTTGTGTTGTATTTTGCATTAAAGCATATGAATGACCGGAGTATATGTCTCTTTCAGATATGCAAATGGACTTAGAAAGTGGCAAAAAATCTTCCTTGAGTCACTCTCGGTTTGCATCGACTTTTTGTGCGTGTCCTGCTGAACTCTGGAGATACCTGATTGAACTCCAACACATCCAGGAGGTCAAAGAGCTTCCTGTTCTTCTCGTTGTCCTTCAGTTTGACGTAGTACTGCTGAAGGCCATGAAGCGTCAGCTTGGTCTCGTCGTCCACAAAAATTTCCATCGGCTAGGACAACCAGTGGAAGCAGGGGGAAGGTGAGGAGGGGTGGGAGAGGAGCGTGCAGGTTCACGGGGTTAAGATAGTGTGAAGACACATACGAAAAAGTTGACAAGAAGAGGGTGGTGCAGATAATAATGTTACAAGGGTGTGAAAGAGGAAGTGGTGTTTATGACAGTATAACAATGGGAAACAAAGACGGCAGAACAAAGAAAAACAAGGACAAAAGAGGTATAAAGATTTCAGCGAAGGACAGTGGTGGGGGAGGAGACGACAGTGAGAAGGAGAACATGGTGTTAGAAAGGAGAGAGTTATGAAACAGCAGGAGAAAGGGAGGGAAGAGAAGGGATGGGGTTAGATTCACCCTCCCCTCCCGTCCCAAGCCAATGAGGACACAACACACGCACACAAGCACACACTGTCTCAACACGTTGATAAATGCTACCCTGCTGTCCTAGGCTACTTTTAGCTACCAAAATCAAGCCTAAAATCCTATCTGTGCTATTTCTAAATAAATGTTCAAAAACTACAGTTCTACAGTAGAGGAACACAAAGTACAACTACTTCCATCACATCAACCGATGTGCGCTTTGACAGGAATTTTGTAGGTAGCGTAAAGTCAACATGAAATCAAAACCCCATTTGCTTTCCAAATACAGAGACCGGATTCATTAGTGCACATTATTCCACAGAAGAAAAAAAAACATGTCATTAGACTCTGCCTTAACATCCCCTTTTTCAACAAAAGATTTCAACATGACAACATGATTTCAACAAGGCCACAGCAACAACCCCATGGCAATTCGTAGCAGTTTTACATTTTTTCAAATTTGGAGAAATGAGAGGCATCTCTCTGGTCAGACTTTTCCAATCATTTAGTCCTTTGAATTCATCCGTATTTGACTGCAAGCTTGCATTAAAGGTGCTCTATGCGATGTTGCAGGAGTCGTTGCATCACCCCTCGATCGTCTTGCTGTCTGCCCTCTGAATACATTGGGAAAAAACACGGTCTCGGAAAGACAACACAGAGGCTGCAATACCGAAACAAACACTATGGGTACAGGATGTTCATCACAACAAACTTCTGCCAACCAATCGGCAAGAGGAGGTGGGGATAATGCGCACGTTTGTTTCGATATTGCGGCCTCTGTGTTGTCTTTTGAGACCGGGTTTTTTCCCAGTGTATTCATAGGGCAGACAGCAAGATGATCGAGGGGTGATGCATACGATAAAAAATCCTGCAAAATCGCATAGTGCACCTTTAAGGTCTGTTTCTATCTATTCAACAATCTACAGATTGAACCAAGCCCATCTTACTTTTTTTAACTCTTAAAAAAGCATTAAGAAAAGATCTACCACTACTTCTGTATAACTGCAACTTCAAACATGGCCAAATAGCCATAGAGTCATAAAGTACAAGGCCAATTGTAGTCAAATTAATGTGTGTACATGATAAATAAATACAAAGTACAATTGCATCATCTAGATCTTCAACAACTTAAGTCGGACTAAAACTTTTGAATGGCATGTAAAAAGGCAAATAATTTTTTTAGCCTGACTTTTAGACTACAGTTGCATGCAATCCAGCCTTTCTTAAATCTTGCTAGTAGTTAAATCCATAGTTCATTTAAATACATTGAGTCATTTCAACATTCAGCCACCAAACCAGTCAAAAGCGTTTGGCAGCTGTTGCAAGTATTGTTCATCCAATCAAGTCCCACCCCACATTCTTGTTCTGCTTCATTCTGAAATATTCTGAATGTTGATTTTCATGTTGACCTTAAACACTCATAACCCACTTCACTAATACTGCAACACTGTTAAACATTTAGCAGTGCGAGGTTCAGAAGGCCAGATTGTTTAATTAAACGTACAGAGAACGTCCTCTATCTGATCTGAACTGATAGACTTCTATGTTTCAGGATCTGGGCTTCCAAAACAAGCTAAAAAAAGTGTTGCGTATAATAGCAAACAGTGACGGCTATGGAAAATTACTGGGTTCAAATCTAACTATTAGTCCCTTGACAGCAGCGCTAACTCCACCTCCAACCGTGTCTGACACAGTATGCACATTTGCACTTACCTTCAAGACGTTTAGGCAAATCTATCTTTACTGTCTGTCAATAAATCCTTGATGCTGAGCTGGTCTAAAGGTCATTTTCCTATATTGTCTTCAACCTAATGTTGACCTTAAATCAGTGGATTACATTAGGCAGCATCTCACCAGTATTCATGTGCTGTAAAAGCTGTTTTTGTTCAAATCGGTGTGTTTTGCTCATGAATATTTAGTAAAGCCAGGCCCCTCATTCAGGCTAATTAAAAGGAGCTCAAAGTTGCATTTTTGGTTTGTTTTTGAGTAACTTTGTTTGCGAAAGGCCATCTAACGGTTCTTCAAGAGCGTCTCTATCTACACCCGCGCATGTTTCCTCTCTCATCTAAGTTTCTTTATCATCTCATCCCTCTCGCTCCGGTCTTCCGCAGCTTAATCCTCCCTTTCTCTCTCTTCTCTTGTCCCTCACACCCGCGCATTCTTTCTGCACCACTTCAGGCCAGTTTTATTGCCTTGATTTTAACTTAGCGACAGACTGTTTGTCAGTTTTTTTCTTGGGGGCAGATGAAGAACCATTCTATGTGTCAGTGACTGTCAGCTGGATTGATGAAGAGCCGTTTCATCATTGGTTGATTCCACCTAATTTATGCCACCAAATACTAAATCTTTTGTTTCATTTTATTCCTGCCGTTTGCTTTGTTAAAGAGTAATTCACTGCAGCCCTGGAGCGCCAGTTTGTGGTGAATCTAATGTAGTTTTTAGCAGCTGGCTTGCTTTGTTTGGCCACCACTTTGGTTTTGTGGCCCTTGAGAGTCTCTGGCAGTTGACAACTGAATCAGACAAGTGCTTCTCCTCTTAATTAAAGGTTATTTGAGGACAGATCCCTAGGCTGGAATTACAGTCGAGCAGGAACTAAAGCTATTTGTCTTGATAAGTAGATACTGAGAGTAAAATAATATTCAAACTTGAAGGATTTTTGGTTCTCTAATCGCTTTGCATTTTATGGCTCTAAAGTGAATTTGAAGATATACTAGATCCTTCCCTTAAAGACATCCTCTGATCATGTTTAAAATAAATCGGGTGGACTCTTTATGACTTAGCAAAGGTTGTTAAAGGACCTATTTAAATTTACAGTGCACTGAGCCTGATGGATGGTGCATTATCTGCTGGCTGAACGGACGTGTGACTGTGTTTGCCAAATGCCGACGCAGCGCTGCCAGCTGAGGCGGGGATTAAGGACTTAACATCTTTTTCGTTGTGCCTCTATTAGTTAATAGTCTGTGATTATCAAACGGGCAGCAGAGAGGGGCATTTAGCGTTATGATGTCTCAGGGAGGCCGTAAATGGATCCCACTCCTGAGCCTGCTCTTTCAGGGTTGTATGAGGTGGTCTTGTGAAGGGAAGGAGCTGTTGACATGGTAGAAGTAGGAGAGGCGTAATTACATCTTGCATGAACTTTCTGCATACGGGACGGATCTCTTTACTCAGGGTGGCACTGAACATCATGACCTGCTTCTCATGAGGGGTCATACGAAAGATCTCCTGGACATCACGTCGCATGTCTGCAGTGGACAGTAAAAGAACGATGGATTTATATTATTAAAATCTAATAATGATCAGATCTGTGTTTAGAACAGCATGCTACTACTGTTTCTTAAAGGAACACAACACTTTTTTTTTTTTTTTTTTTTTTAAATAGGCTTATTGTCCAACTCCCTTAAAGTGAAACGGATGAGTTTTACAGTTTTCTTTCCATCAATCCAGCCGATATCCAGGTCTGGCGGTAGCACTTTTAGCTCTAGCTTAGCACAGATAATTGAATCTGATTAGACCGTTAGCATTTTTTGCTCAAAAAATATTTTTCCTATTTAAAACTTGACACTTCTATAGTTATATTGTGTACTGAGACTGATGTACAATGAAAAGTTGCAATTTTGTAGGCTGGTTTGAAGTAGAAACTATATTAGAAAATCGCAACTTTTCAATGATCTCTTCTAAGCTACAGCTAAAAGTGCTAACGCCAGACTCAGAGATCAGCTGAATGGATTCAAAAATGGTAAAACTCAACTGTTTAACTCTAGAGGGGTGGGAAAATGAGCCTATTCACAAAGTGGCGTGTTCCTTTAAGTACTTTAAGTAAATTTTAGAAACACTGAATTAAAATGCATTATTAAGTATTATTTTTGTTTAATAAAACAAATATCATAGGACACAAATGAAACAGTATATTACAGCCTATTGTTTCACCTACTGCTTTTAAAGAGGAATGCGTGTGTATGTACTGCACACGATTCAGTATAATTTAATTCTGAACACAGCCTCAAAAAGTCTGCTCACCAAGCTGCTCCAGCATCTTGTCGCATTCATCCAGGATGAAGTGCTTGATGTGACGCAGGTTGAGACTCTTGTTGCGAGACAGAGCTAGAATACGTCCAGGAGTTCCCACCACCACATGAGGGCTCTCTCTCTTCAGAACCTCTTCATCCTTCTTTATAGATAAACCACCAAAGAACACTGCCACCTGGGGGAGAGAGACAGTGAAAGCAAATGAAGGTGAGAAAGGTTTGTGCACAGCAGTGTTAAAAAGTAACAGCTTGTTTGATTTGCTGATCATAACATCCTTTTAAATTCAATGACATAGTAATGACATAGCAAACAAGAAGTGTGTCAAAGTGTAACTTCAAGTATAGGTTTTATTAATACATGTCATTTATCAGCATGGATTACCCATAAATGTGAGTTTTTCAAGAAATATTAGAAGATATAAATAATTTTTGTATTACATTAATGTTTTTTTAAAGGGGTCATCTGGTGCCGCATGCACTTTTTCAACCTGTTTGGACTGAAATGCGTGTTGGGAGTGTGTGTACACAACCACCCTACAATGATAAAGATCCACCAGTAGTTTTCTTTTAATTTCATAAAAATAAGTTGCCCCTTCTGAAATCAAGCGTTTCTTGATTTCACACCAACAGAGGCCACTCCCACAAAAGTTGATTGACAGCAGCGTGTCACACAGACTGAACTGTTGTCTTATCTCAGACCCGCCCTGAGTGCGCCATCATCATTTATGTTGGCGTGAATCATTCATGATCCAGCCTCACTTACAGAAGCAGTGAGTATAGTGTCTTTTAATGAATCTTTGCAAATCCTTTTCCTAATAATGTGCTAACTATCAAGTTTCACTATGAATACTGTTAAAAAAGATCCTCTCAGAGCACCTCGGAAAAGAGGGGCGGGGTCAGCGGAGCTCGTGAAGATTTAAAGGGGAAGTACACAGAACAGAGTGATTTCAAAAGAGCTGTTTTTGACAGGGTAAAATTAGTGTTTTTTACACTATCTTTGAGAAATTTTAAAACAAACTATTTTACAAACTTTCCATTAAGACCCTAAAGAATCATATTAGCTTGTGAAAAAAATAGCTTTGTATGACTCCTTTAAAATGTATTTCATTATATATTTTCCTTACAATCTTTAATTTTACAGATTTTACAGAGAAAGAACACTTTAGTTTAACCATAAAATGCCAAATATCAATATATTATCAACAGAATAGATATTAAATGATCTAAACGTAATTTAAAAAACCAAAATGTTTATTCCTGATGCAAAGCTGACATTTTTTAACAGTTTTTTCTTCAAAAGCAGTTATTCCAAACAAAATTACAGTTACAAAATTAGTTACACAACTAATGAAATTCCTCTGTTATGTGACTGAATTTCATTGTAAATCATTTACAGCAAAACATATGAAACATAGGAACTGAAGCTTTCCTATAATTGTACATGCGTCTTCTTACCTTGACACTGGGCATGTATTTGGAGAAGCGCTCGTACTCTTTGCTGATCTGGAAGGCCAGCTCTCGAGTGTGACACATCACCAACACTGACACCTGGGTGAAAACAATCACTGGTCAACCCCAAAAATTGAAGGATGGCACATAAAGCACATTCAGAGAGCATATTTTATTTATGTCTAAATACTTTGCTTTCAAAGCCTTTAATAAGGTGACCATTACCTGCCCGGTCACTGGCTCCAGCTGCTGAAGGGTGGCCAAAACAAAGACAGCTGTCTTCCCCATTCCAGACTTGGCCTGACATAATACATCCATACCCAGGATCGCCTGAGGAATGCATTCATGCTGAACTAGATGAGAAAAAAACCCACATACACAAATATGTTTAAATATAATAATGTCAAACTGATATTCTAAAAGCAAATACTCTTATATGAGCACATGCTGAATCGCTCACCTTCAGATGGATGTTCAAAGCCGCAGTCCACTATAGCTCTCAGCAGTTCTGGTTTGAGAAGGAAATCCCTGAATCCTGAGGAGTGGATGGACACATATGACCCTTTGACACCTTCTTTCCTGATGGATAATACGCCATCGTTGTGTCCAAGGCCTGTGTCACCGACACCACCTGCATCAACTTCATCCTCCTCATAGTCCAACAGCTCGTTCTCAACGTCGTTCTCCGTCATCCTGTGGAGAATTTGGGAAAAGACAACAAATAAATACACAAGTAATCAAATTACATGATGTATAGTTACTGACAGTCCTTCTTCCTGTAAATCATTATGTAATCTAGTCAACAATATCTACTATCATCCGCTATATTTTAAATGTGTGTATAAAGAGTTTTAGATAAGATAACAGTTAGCTGCAAAAAACAAAAAATGCATTTATTATGTTAGCATTTTTTTTTTTTTTTTACAGTTTTAAGGATATTTTAACCTAGTCAAAACAACTCAAATACACAATGAAAGAACATGATTTGTTAAAAATAGTTTTTTCAAATGACCCTGGACCACAAAACTAATCATAATTTTTTGAAATCGCAGTTTGTACATCATCCAAAAAGCGGAATAAATAAGCTCCTCATAGATACATGGTTTGTTAGGATAGGACGATATTTGCTCGAGAAACAAATATTTGAATATCTAGAATCTGAAAATATTAAAGGAGAATATATACACTTACTTTATTCAATTTGATGACACGATTAACATTTTACTAACATGCACCACACACACACACACACACACATATAATGTTATCAGATATAATCAAACAATACTATAATTTTTACATACATATTATCTGAAACTTATTCCTAACAGTACATCGTTACATTAGAATTAATATTGCGCTGCACACTTGATAACAGATCACACTTACACTGTATAAAATTAACATTAATCTAAGCTGTTGTTTAATCCTAATCAAGGTAGTTAAGGGGACACGTTAAAATAGCAAACTAAGTTAGACTAAATATATTAGCTGTAGCTTATCCATTTAACGTTAGCCCAAGAGATACGGCGGGTCATACACTGACTATAGCACAACATTCCCGTGTGTTTTCTCAATGCCTGTTATCACTTCCCTTGTTTATTTATATTTTAATAGCACTAAATAATCGCAGTTACCTCGAAAAACTGTATGAAGCAGTTGAATTTCACTGCACCTGCTAGATAGGCTGGCAACGGCGTCATCAATCCGCGACGTATCGAGCGTTTCGATGAAGGACCCAACATGTGCAACTGCAAGAAATGCCTTGAGAACCGACCTTTCAGATTATAGACACGAAATCTTCTTTTAGTTATTGACACTAGCGTAGATATTGCACGTTTGAGAACTTTTATAAGTGAGTTCTGTTTATGTGGATACACGTGTATTTACTAAGTCAGTGTGTTAATCTCTGTATGCTTTTCCAGAAATGTCATGTTTTGGAGGTGATCTGAACTTTTGCCCGGAATGTGGGAATATTCTTCCAGTGCCTGGCAGGGAAAATACTATTACCTGCCCACGGTGCGCTTTCAAAATCCCTGTTCGAGGTGAGAGACGTCATTTTTCTTTAATATTTTGTATATGACACTACACCCAGCAACAGTAATAAAGTTTATATTGTAATTTAGCTGTTGGATTCTCTCTCAGATTTCACAAGTCAAGTTATTAAATCTTCGGTGGTGTTTAATCCTCTGGATCAGAGCTCCAGCGTTGTTGAGAGCGAAGAGGATGCTGAATTGAAGGGGCCAGTGGTAAATTATTTCAAAATACAGATTTCTTTTTTATTTATTCTTAAATATTATTGGTTCTGTTTGGAATATCACCCCGCAGACGCTTCACCTGTTTCTCATCTTCCTCAAACTTTTCAACAGATTGACAGGAAGTGTTCCCGCTGTAATAAAGAAGGAATGGTTTATCACACAAGACAGATGAGATCTGCAGATGAAGGACAGACAGTCTTCTTCACATGCATACACTGCAGGTAACTTACACCGTATGCTTTTAAACGCAGCCTTATTTTGACAGTTTATTCTCATTCCAGTGCTTTGTTCTGAATGCTGTTTGGACATCGTATTTAGAGATCATAACATCATTTGATCTTAAATGCGCACTGATGGCAGGCATTTTTATTTCATTTCTCTGATACAGGTTTCAAGAAAAGGAAGATTCGTGAGAAAATTGCTGTTGCTGTTGCCATTTACAGTTATCAGAATTTAAATGGAAATGTGAAATATTAAAACAAATGTTTTGTACATGTTTTCAAAATAAAATAAAACGAAAGATTGCGTGTGGAAGTCCCTTTCTGCAGGGCTGGTGCAGAATTAACGTTAATTATACATCATAAAATATGGTTTTAAAAACACCATATATTAATACATATTTATATATAAAAAGTTTCCAAAGAAGTAGAATTTACCGAAAAGCTCCTCCCCACGCACGGCACGTTAGCCAATCAAACTGGCTGCTTCTGCGGTCACGTGAGCGTTCAACATGGCTTCTTACTATCGGTACTAAATGCATACATGAATGCTCGTGAAGGAGTGAAATGATTAACTTCCTTTAATGTACTCTTTTGCGCTCCCCGACGCATGTGAAACAAGGTAAGCCTACTGACTGTATATTAAATATATTTTAAAGCTAGAGACACTTCCACTAAACATCTTTGTACATTTTCTGTAATTATTAAATGCACGCAACAATAATCTCAGCGATGCATTTTTAATATCGTCTCACTGTATTCGTTGCTGTTAGCTTGTGATTTCATCTAATTTATAGTCACTGAATGTACTTTAACGCCTAAGTTACAGATTACTATGTGCAAAAATTTTCTAAATGTTTAGTTAATATGGTAGTGGACATATATTATATTTAAACAGTATGGCGAGGTATGGTTTTTAATCACTCACCATGGATTCTCATTCCCGTTATAAGTCATAATGCAAGTCATCCTTTCCCTCTTCATTCTCCTGTGTAAACAGATGAAGCTTCGAGTCCAGCTGCAGTGCAAGAACTTGCACGAGTATCTAAAAGAATTGAGTCCAGAGATCCTCGACAGGCTCTACAATCACCCAGCAACATGCCTGGCAGTCTACAGGTCCATCTGGCTTTAGTCTTTAAATATGCACTTATGAATTCATCTGATTAGATCATAAAAGTAGCATTTATTAAATAGAGAGAAGAATGCACAACATACTTTTCAAGCCAACCATTTGTTTTACATAAAAGTATATGATTTATTTTATGTGATATATTTTAACCTACTTTGAACAGACATTATAGTCCCTCAGAAAACACACAGGAATGTTGTGCTATAGTCAGTGTATGGCCCGCCGTATCTCTTGGGCTAACGTTAAATGGATAAGCTACAGCTAATATATTTAATATAGTTAGCTTTGAAGGGTGCCACTTGGTTTTAGTTTTTATCTTATCTAACAGCATTCATAAATTGTACGTGCCTTAATTTTTGTGCCTATTATTACAATACTAAAACTGAGATTAATCAGTGGATTGACTCACTCTCGTTCATTTTCAAACAGGGAACTTCCATCACTGGCAAAAAATTATGTGATGCGGATGCTGTTCTTGGACCATCCACTTCCACAAGCTGCAGTCGCGCTGTGGGTTAAAAAAGACAGTCAAAAGTAAGTGCAATAGATAGTAGACATGAAGTTATTTAATATTACTCAGTACTTCAATTTATATTTACTAGTGCTGTTAAAAAATTAATCGCATACAAATAAAAGTTGTTGTTTATAATAATATAGTGTATATTTATTATGCATATATAGAAGCAAACACATGGATGTATATATTTAAGAAAAAATGTTCATGTGGTAGTGTGTATATATAAGAATATAAATATAAACATGTATGTACATGTAAATTTTTTTTTAATATATACTGTATGTGTGTGTATTTATGCATAATAAATACACAGTACATGCACATATTATATAAACAACGGCTTTTATTTTAGATGTGATGTGATTAACAAGAACACGTATTAAAAGGATTATGTAATACTGGAGTAATGGCTGGTAAAACTCAGCAATGCCATCACAGTAATAAATGATAAAATAAACAAAAACATAACACAGTTCTTTATATTTTGCAATATTACTACAGATATTACTTACTAAATCATCTTACCCACCCCTAATGTTTGAATGGTACTGTCATGCATCACTTTCTATGTTTTTTTGTGCTTTTCTTAGAGACCACGATCAGTGTGTATCAGTGTTAACTGGGCTGCGGCTCTGGCACAGTCAGCACCTTCAAGGTGGACTCCAAGGCTTTGTGCTGAACCCAGTGTTTAAGGACAACCTCAGAATAGCACTTCTAGGCGGGTGAGGAACACCGTTTAAATTAAGAACCGTATTTAATATTGTAGAAGCAGATTTACTAGACTAATGTTCACTTTGTCAGTGGTAAACCGTGGGCAGATGAAGGCAGTAACCTGGGTCCTGATCGTCACGCAAGGGATGTGGAAAGTCTCGACCGCTATGCCATGGAGCGTTGGGAGGTCATCCTTCACTTCATGGTGGGCTCTCCCAGCGCAGCCGTCAGCCAGGATCTGGCCCAGCTCCTCACTCAAGCCGGACTCATGAAGAGGTAGAGGTCACAACATCACTCCACTGATGCACCAACTAAAGTAGGTCAGACATGAAACGTAGACAAAAAACGATCTTGATCTCTTTTTTTCCTCTCAGCGAGGCCGGCGAGGCTCCTTGTATCACATCAGCAGGGTTTCAGTTCCTGCTGCTGGACACAGCGTCTCAGCTGTGGTATTTCACCCTGCAATACCTCAAAACAGCACAGGTCAGTACGGGACTATACGTTAAAGACCTGGGCGCAAAGTTTGAGAAGACACAACCTCTGAAAGGCCATTAAGATATCTTCAATACTCTGGAGAAAATACTTGAAATGGACTATTTCCCCAATTTTTGCTAAAGTCTGCAGATTATACTACCATACCAAAGCCATTGTTAATTGGCTCTGAATCTAAGGTGAAAGATTTTTGTCACCTAATGGTACTTCATACATTACCAGGTCCAAAATGACCATTTCAGTTTTTTTTATATTTGTTAAAAAGTAATTTTGTGTATTTTAAAAGGCTTAAAGCACTTTAGCGTGTTTTAAAATGATGCCGTTTTCTGGGTCGTCGTGCATCGGAAAATAATGGATATGATTTGGTTGTGTGTGTTTTTTCATTTGCGTATTGTCAGTAGGTCAACTTCACAACTCATCCTTCCCATCTATACATATTAATGGGATTACGATCTCATGTCACATTATGATATATCTGTATATATTTATATATATATCTATCTATATATATATATATATATCT